>JAOBRG010344869.1:0-14090 GCA_027574985.1 Umimayanthus nakama | reverse complement strand
GGGGGGGCGGGGATAGTTTGTAAATCAAGTCCAGAAGACTTTAAAACGAGTTAAACTTGTCATTTCACTGTTGTTGCTAGCTTCACCGCCCTAGGGAATGACGTATGTTGTTAATGTTTCCTACTACCATGTAAATCCCGTTTTTTAAAAATTCCACCGGCTACCGATGGAACAAAGAGTTATTTTGAAGGTTAATTTAATTTAATTGATTTTAAGTGTCTAAATAACCTCGCACCGTCTTACCTAGGAACTACTCACCCTGTACCGACCCATGACAGAACCCTTCGTTCATCCTCTGATAAACTTAAACTTAATACTGTTTTGCATGTACAACTTTGTTTAAAAAGTCTTCTTTATTTTTTATAATTTTTTTGCGGAAAGGCGGCAAATTTAATAAAACGGGAACAAAGCGTACTTCAGCTTCCGGTTGGTTTATACAAATGAAAAATAACAACTGCACACGATACAACTGCACACGATACAACTGCACACGATACAATTGCACATATACGATATTACATTTTAATATCAATTTAGGCTGAAGCTTTCAAAATATTTTTAAAAGAACATTCAGCCTAAAGTCCCATCCCCCAGACAGTGTGGATCACTTCTTTTTTTGGTAATATTTTACAGATTGTACTATACAAGCTCTTTTTTTATACGAATTACAAGCTTTAATTGGCCCAAAAATAAAGAACAAGCTATAAGAACATTTGAAGTTCAGATGAAAATTTTATTACAAGTTTTATTGAAAACACAACACATCACGTCATTACATGCGGCGTTTCATTGGAGGTCTTTCTGTAGTTAGAAACACCGAGCCAAGCAGAGAAAAACACCAAAACTCGTACCGCACAGTGCCAAGTGTATAACTGACATGAAGGAAACAAGAACAGTTTTAACGGAACATTTTAAGAACAATTGAGGCTCAAGTTGTGCAAAAGCTTAAGAAAAACGATCCTCGACCAACATTTAATGGTTCGTATAAGAAGTGTGTACTATAGTAAGAAAAAGTTCGCACTAAATCGCTGTACGTTTGGTGACATTGTGTCAATGGGAAATCTGAATGCACTGATGTAGCCAATCCTGGAGAAACCACGGAAAATTAAAAAATAAGGCTGAAATGCAGTGTGTTTATTTTAAGATCACGGGTGCATATAAATTAGATACCGACACTGAAAAAGTTTTTCAGACTCACCTTACCGATTTGCTTCACAAAACCATGTCAAAAACAAAATTCTTTCTATTGATATATTTCATGTAATAACTTTTTATACGAGATTATAAATTGAAGAACTAGCCCAGAAGCGATCTGAGGTACGCGTTATTGTAATGAAATCACTCAATGATAACAATAGTTGAATCTGCATGCATTATATTGAAACCGTCACTTCAGTGAAGACATCATGTATTCCTGATATTTTCACGGTTTCCAACAAGGATCTCTTCAAACTTTACCAACAATACGTTTCGGCTAAAATGCGTTTACCAAAACATATTTTTGAGTAATACTTGTAATACTTCTTATATAAGAACAACCGTCATTAGAACACATATTTTCCGATTTGTGCATGCCTTAATTTAAAAGCTCTTTACAAAAAAAGAAATAATTTCTGGTTGAAGCTTTCTGAAGCTCAGAAATTTCCCCAAAAAGTTAAGAAGAGCGTATATAGATCTAGGTCAAACTTTTCGTTATCAAAGAGATCTATGTACAACCCACTTTATTGCTTGACGTCAAAAGCTTTTAGATCTACAGATCAGTTCACAAAAACCTTTTAAACTCGCAACTTATTATCGCTCAAGGGAGAATGGCGGATATAGACGTATTACCTTCTGATTGAACTAATGATAATGTGCAATCTTCTGTTTCTGATTGGTTTAATATAAACAAGATCCAATAGAGTTTCTTCTTTTAATTGCATTCGTGCTCTGAGCAAAAATATATTTCTATAGTAGTCCTAATTAGAACTCAGCAATGGTCAGTCAAATACATTACTTTGACAACAAACTTCGGTTCTATAATTGATTTTAAAATTCGCACATGCAATTCTCATCCCGGCTATTGAAATTTAGAAGAAAATGGACGGCTTGCAGAACGAGATTCTAGTCTTTCTGCTCTACTTAGCTTTACTCTACGAGATCATTACGGCCATCAAACGACGAGCAAGCAAAACTGTTACCAAAGTGAAGTCCAAACCTCCTCTGGATCAAACAAGATGTTATATAGGAGAGAATCGGCGCCAAATGAACCGCCAGGATTTGACTGAAGTGCAAAGCTTTAACACAAGTTCTCTTACAAGACAAAGCTCAAGACATTTTGCCCAAATGCGAATTATTGGAAGAGACTAAATTTTCAAACTCCAGACATAACAAAGCAGTATTCTTTATATGGACTTTTTAGCGAAGCTTTCTTGTGCAAGATGATGCATAATTTATCATCAGCAGCTTGCTTTTAATTGATATCGGGAGATTCGTAACTTCGTTTCTATCCCCTGAGCAGAGCCATCGAAGAAGTCTCAATCGTATTTTAAACTCGTTTGATTATTAACGTGGTTTTAAGTGTTAATTCCTGGTTCAGTTCAACTACACTGAAGAATGGGAAATTTCTCGATGAAGAGTTTTTAAATTTTATCAGTGAAACCTTTCAGCTAAAGTAGCACTTGAAAACCTGAAACTAGATACGTAGACGGTGAACGAATACTTGTAATTGTTTATGCTGACTTCTAAGTCTACTCTACTACCCGGAAACGTTTTTGAAATGTCGTGTACAAACGTCATGCTGTATAAAAGCACCGTTTCTTTTAGTCGAAAAAGGAGTGCAGTGGTATTCTCGCTTTGAGCTCAATGTTTAGAGTGACTGTATGAAGTCTATATCAGCTCTTGTGTGAAAGTCGAGCACCTGCCTCATGCTGTTATTACCGTGTCTTTATCCATGAATGCACAGCTTTCTCTAGGAGTTCTCAACGATTATATCGCTATTTTCAGTTTTTCCAAGATGCTATTGCTCTGAAAAATAAACACAATATATAGTCCAAACTGAAACAGCTGAACTTTGAGGGCCTTACAGCTTGAAAAAAGGTCAGATAACGTTAACTTTAAATAAACTAAAAGTCCCATTTCAAGCCTTTTCTGTTTTAGGAATGGTTTTTTCATCGAGATGATCTAGGGTTTTAAAGTCAACCAATCAGAATCGAGGCATTCTGCAATGCCAGTCGCCGGTTGGTCAAGAACTAGATACGGTAATAAAATGTCATAAACAGCTATCCAGCGGAAAAGTGTTAGCAATTTAGGTCGCCATTTTAATTACAATGCATAAATATGGATTTCTCCTCTGCCATCTTTTTCACAATCGGGACAAAAAATTTGTGATCGAACTCGCAGCTCTGTTCCTGTTTACTCTTGCCATCCGGCTTCGCTGCGCATGCAGTATATAGTCCAGTCAACGAATGACTCAGGTTAGAAAAAATGTTAACAAAGCTTCCTCACTTGGAAAATGTTTATTAGTGATGTGTTAGTAGTCACAAAAAACTCTACTCGAATCCGAGCATTGGAACCTTATTTTTCTTTGGGGCAAAAACCTCGATTTCATGCCAAATCCAAGATGGCCGTCGTTCGCAATATCGTACACAAATGGGCAATGTTTTGCTACCATTTGCCTGATCAACGTATTTAATGTGCTGATCTTAATGAATGAGTACATTCCCTTTTGTTCTACGCAACTATGGGATGCATCCAAGGTCAACGTTATGCATGGAGGTCAAGTTCGTCCACAAAAAATGAAAAATCCTTCTAAAATTAGCCAGGTTCACTCGTCTGCTTGATATTTTGTTAAAATATCATTTCAAAACCGTTTTCATGTTGTGAGTTGAAATCAAAAGGAAACTTTAACAGACTGTTCGACCATCCCAGTTTCGGGGTTATCCCGATTTTGCCAAAAACCCCGAATCCCGACCAACATGCGATCGGGATAAAGATATCCCAATTTCGACTCGTGTTGTGATATTTCAGTCAAATTTTCATAAAAGACAACGAAATGCGGAATACTTAGCTCTGATGTCCCAAAAAATAAAAGAAAATGCAAGAAATTACCGAAGATTTTTGACAGAAATTGTTGTGTTTAATAGAATACCAGACATGGTAATTCGTAGACTCTAAGTTTAAAGTTTTCTTGGATGAGCACTCTCCCAGACCCCCCTAGCAAAAGGTCCCTCGACGCTTAAGGCAGTAAAGCCCTCTGGAGGTTGGACAGCTTGCTTTAATTTATCTCCTTAGCAGTTTGCTTGCCGAGTCCCACGGAATCAATCTAAACCGAAGTTATATACTTGCTTTGTGTAAAATTTCAACCATGCTAATGTTAGCTATCAAGGGTTAAGTATTACTTTGTGCTGTCATCATTTATGCAATTTTAAACACAAGGTCATACTATTTGGACATTCAATGTCTATCTAAAACAAAGCAAACTTCGCCGTTCGTTGCAAAAAAGTTAACTTCATTTCGACACCTCCTCAAAAGAGACTTATTCAACAACATTATTATCAATATCAGAGGCGCCGCTATCCGCTTGTGGAGCAACTAAACAGGAACTGCCTTTACAGTTATCGCAGGCAGGCGCGCGCACTGTGGTCCACTCTACTACATGTGCATCTCCTATTGTTACACCCACCAGAGTAGTTGCATCTGATGGTTTTTAGGAGTTGCTCTGGCGCTGCTGGCTGATCCATTCTTATGAGAACGAGACCATTTGGTAATTTTGCCCAGCCCCAGCCCACAGGAGGAAGTTCATTTCCGCGCCTCACCTGAACCTGATGATACATCCTGTAGCTGTGGAATAAGTCAGCTTCTATTGTTGGTAGCAGCCTATCTGGGGCGACATACAAGATGAAGTCGCCACCTTGACTTGAAACCGGGGTAGCATTCAGGTTTTGAGACGATTGAAAGCCAAGACTTTTAGATAGGACCCTCCCCCGGCTCTTTTAATATCTTTTTGGATGAAAACGGATACATAGACCCTATGCACAAATGGCGTCGATTTGAATAATCTTTTGTCTACATTGAAATTAGCGCAACTAGCCTCGTTCTTGAGTTAAACTTTCAAAAGAATATGTTACCCGAAATGAGGCTGGTAGGGCTAATTTGAATGTAGAAAAAATAATATTTGAATTACCGCCATTTAGGCATAAGGTCTATAAAAATGGTTGTGGAGTTTTTAAGCGCAGCAAACGTTTTCAGTAATGTCACTTTGCCGTTTGCGTGGGGTTCTTGAGTGGTACTGCATCCATGGCGATGATGATGGCATGCAGGAATAAAATTCCTCCCGACAGAGGTGAACCAGCTTCTTCTTAAAGGTTGTGATGCAAACCGTATCCTTTGCTGTCATCATGCACAGGTTGAAGTCTTCAACACTTGCATAATGCACCACCAACTGGAAAATGTCCGAGTCTTCTGCTACAACCGCTGTAAGATTCCCGTTGCGCAGGCCAATTGCATTCATGCAAATTTTGTAGTCAGCGTCACTTTTAGCGTCTTCAATGCTGGTCACCTCCTTTACCATCTCTTGAACAAGTAAGTCAATTTGGCCTTTCTTGTTTTCATTTCCCAAGAAAATGTTTTTGCTCTTGGTAGGGCGCAATTCTGAAAAACAGATACAGTAGCTCCAACATCGAGCCCAAGCCTACGATGGTGATCAGCTTTATCAATGGTGCTTTACATGTGATACCCGTGGAAATGACCAATGCGCATCCATAGTTGGCCTTCACATGTCGGGCGTAGTTTTTCATATATAAGGGAATAGGTGAAATATTTTGGTCCAGAAATTTTGTGGCGCAGTCCACCTTAATCATCGAGATACTGCAAGCCTGTAGTGGGTAGCTTGGGCACAATGCATGCAGGGACAAGCCTAAGCAGATTTTGAATAGAAACTTTTGATTTGTCTCCAGTTCGCATTTTGAGATGAATAGAGATGCTGGCAAAAAGCAAAGCTCACATTGTAGTAGCTATGAAAGTGGGATTTCACCAACACCAATAACAAGAAGTTGCTGATACAATTACTGTGGGTTCATATCAGTGCGCTCACCGCCAGCGGTTTTTGCATAAGCCCCGAAGAGGCCAGAGTCTTCACTTGATTTTTCTGGAAAAACGTATACCCTCCAACCGAATGACCGACCATTGAGGCAAGGGTTGCGTCTCCTACATTCTTTCCGTCACCTGCATTAACCGATTTGTCTCCAAACCCCGATGACAGTCTTACAAGTGCTTTTGTTGTCTTTCGGAAGGTGCCTCGTTCTACATGCACTTCAAGTAGTTTCTGGATATGTCCGCCACGTCTCGCTTAATTGATTCAAGCTGTTCTGAGATCACGATGCTTATCTCCTGCAGTTTTGAACATGGCCTGACTGATTTCGGCATAGATAAGCCTAGACAACAGAAACAGCAAGCGTGTGCTTTCATCAAATCCCCGATCATGCACCAAGCCCCTATAGACTTAACGCCTAGGTTTGAAAACTGTCAAAACTTTGAACTGAAGCAATTTGTACAAAAATTAACTGAAAGTGTCCTTCTGGCCTGGAATTTTCTAAAAAGGCGAAAAAGTTTTGTACCGAAACATTTACAGAGCTCTCAAGTTTGTGTTTTTCCGAAGAGTAAGTTCAGTTGTTTTTTGCTGAGCGAACGCCGAAGGCACAATTAAGCTTCATCCAGAGAGGTCCAGGGGCATGCTCCCTCGGAAAATTTTTAAATTTTGCACTTTTCGAATTGCTGGAAACGCACTAATTTATTAAAACCAAGCACGTTTACTCCTTCTATGGTGGGTATGAGCATTTCCCACAGCCAAAACAGTAGAGTTACCTTCCATAAGTATATAAGAGAGCTTTTAATATGCGTGAGAAACATTTTTACTTTGTGTGAGCGCGAGAGCGTCGGATTTCATCGAAGACCATCGAAATGCGTGAGACTTGATAGCTCGCTGCTTGTACTGATGATATTAAAATTTAAAAAAACTTAGATGTAAGATAAATGTCAGTTCTTCTGCTCCATTTTGAATGCTACAGTGTTGCGTGGGAGTCAATAATTTACAGGTAGGCTTAAGCTTCGCCACAGGGTT
The DNA here is from genome assembly GCA_027574985.1 of Umimayanthus nakama. NCBI lineage: Eukaryota > Metazoa > Cnidaria > Anthozoa > Zoantharia > Parazoanthidae > Umimayanthus > Umimayanthus nakama. Next base: position 6,991 of record JAOBRG010344869.1, on the reverse strand, counting down.
GCGAAAGGCTACAGAACATGCAGGGCAGTCAGAAAAATAATTAGGTTTGATTATGGATGAGTTATTCAACTACTTTATAATTTTGTTTAGGTTCCAGTGAGCAACACAAGGAAGACTTTTCCTTCAGTTTCGTAAATTTTATTGATCTTACGCGTTTCGTCCAAGTTCGGACTTCATTAGAGATACAAGCACACTATTTAACCGTCAAAAACTAAGATGAGGAAATTACGTGGCAGCAGGGTTGGCAGTCGCGATTCCGTTAACATAACTTAGTAATGAGATGGAACGTGCTTTAAAGTACTGAAGGTAACAGATTAAAATAGTGGTTTTATAATTTGGGCCTCCGGAACAACGTTGATCCGGAGGCCCAATGACAAATTATTTACAAAGATTCGATAAAGTTGCAGTTGCTTTGTAGCAAACTACTGTATTGAGACCTGGCAAATATTTGCTAATGATCTTACGGATGCCCGCGTGCGAGCAATTATATGTGGTCTCAAACACTACAAGCTTTCTATTAACGCTCTTAGGTTTCCGCCTAACAAGCCACTTCCTTGTACTAGAGTACTTAATACTGTTGAATATAGGCAGTAAAAATCTGCCTAGATAACCCCTGAGGCGAAGGCGTCTCCAGAATAACTCACGAGTGTGACTGAACGCATAGAACTTAGAGCTATTACGGGCATATCTCATGAGTTCGCCTCGGATGAACGCCTTCTTGTTACTGGCAGGGTGAAAAGATTCAAACGGAATGTACAAGTACTTATTAAGTGGCTTCTGAAACGTGGAAAACTGTAGTTTGTTAGAACAAGCTTCTTTGTAAATAAGTAGGTCTAAGAACGCGATACTAGTGTCACTAATATCATAAGTAAGTTTTATACGCTTGTCTTGCGAGTTGAGCTGCGTGATAAACCTCTCTAGTAAATCCCTTGGGCCAACCAAAATAGCAAATATATCATCAATAAAGTGCTCATAAAGTGCTAAATGACGCGAATACGCATGAATGATCTCTTTCTCAAGATAATACATAAATGCATTTGCTATGGTAACTGCAAAAGGGATACCCATTGCTAGTCCGTAATTCTGATGGCGAATACTTGGACAGAACTAGGAAACTAGAAAATTATTCTCTAGTACAATTCTGGCAAACTGAACTAGGAGTGGGGTCATTGGCGAATTTGCTTCTCGTAGTAAGAGGTCAAGTGCATTTAAAGCTTTTCTATTGTCAATATTTGGATACAAAGGCAGTAACATCCGCTGTGACTAGAAAAACCTCAGTTGACGGCAATTCTAATGACTCCAAAATCTGAATAGGTTCACCAGAGTCCTTAAGGACAGTTGGCATTCTAATTAGTGGTTTAGCCATTTCGTCCACAAACACACCAATAGGCCTAGTAATATAGGAATAAGAAGCTGCAATATGGTCTGCTAGCTATAGGCGATTTGTGGATCTTAGGAATAATATAGAATTTAGCTGGATTAAGACTACTAGGATCAGGTGTCGAAACTCCGTAAATATGTATCTACATTGGTACTGATAAAATTACCATGAGTAGAAATAAGATTATCACGCTGATCAATTACCTCTTGTCGTTTGGCAGTCCAATCCTCTCTACCGACTACAGTATATGAATTTTGGTCATTTAAATGCTTCAGTGTCTCAGTTCTAACCCATTCAGTAGAAATGAGTGCAGGACCGAGATTTTTATCAGTGTTCAGCACTCTGACAAATTCATTGTCTCTGAGCTGGGCTAGTTCCGCTCTATCCTCCTTTGAAAGGTTGTGCTTCCATTTCAATTTAGCAGCAGTGAAGTTAGGGCGGATTTCACGACTAAGGTGATACAAGTTATCCTCTAAATCGGGGTCTTCACGAGGCGGTTTCCAGCTGGATTTGACATAAAGTCTAGGTTAAAGCCTGGATCCTTGGGTTCATTAATAAACTTGTAGTGAAGGCGTACACTACGACAGAAATCTTGTATTTGATCACTAACCTGCTCAATAGGCGGTGGCCGCAAGGTTGGTCTAAATTTCAAGCCCAAACCTAATAGCTTTACCTGTTTAGCAGTCAGCTCCACATTGATCAGTAAAGTTATGAAATTGCAGATTCCGTGGTACTAAGTCCAAGATCGGTCGTTTTGACATTTTTTCCAGCCATTTCAGATACGGCGCACGTGCGTCTATTTTACGGCGCCTTGTGCGTTTCGCGGGGCGTTTTTTGCAGGCTGTTTCGCCGACGCTTTGCCTTTACCAGTTATGAGACTGTTAGTAGTGGATTTTCGCGTCTGCGATCTGCCACGTTGCGACTGCTTTCCTGCATGTTGCCTGTTTCGTGACACACTGCGCTGTCTGTTGCCAGACGAAGATTTTTTCGGTCGGTTTTGCTGGTTTTGGCAGAACTTGTAGCTCTGGATGTTGAACTTGATTTTTTTCGAACACCCTTGTCAGCGGCAAACGACACATTAGGTCTGCTTTTCAAGGACTTTGAGATTTCGAGCTTAATAATATACTTGATACTCTGCTCGTTGATCTCAAAACTTGTGTCCATCCTTTCCTGTCGTCTCTTTTCCTTTGCTGTTTTTTCAATGCTGCTTTCTAGAGCCTTGGACGCTCAAAGACTTGTACATTGAAAACAATAGTTGTCAGCAAAGTCCTTCGCAATTTTAGCAAACTTGGTTGATACTTGGCCGATGGTACTAGTGTCTTCGTTAAAGGAACGAAAGGACGTTTTCCAGTTCGCAATAGCGGAGTCTATTTCGGCTTTGGCTGCGTAGCAATCCACTAGGGCACAATTTTGCTGTTCCTGTACGTGCTCAATGGTGACTTCCAAAAGCTTGATTCCTGCCTCCTTCAGGATATTATCGAACTTTGACTGAAGTCCTTCGATATCCTTGCCTTTGGCGATTACTGTTTTGACTTTCATCCCCACAGGAACATGATCTTCAGCTTGGTTGCTACGTAGCGTGGAAAGTCTTTTTTCAAGTGTGTAAAGTGCGTTCTCAGCGTCAATAAGCTTATCAACAAGCTTTTTTAACATCGAAGTAATAGTAATACAGCTGTCCAACGTAAAGTTTACTGAGTTGGCTGCAGTGTTGGTCGACTCGACATTATCTGAGGATGTGGAGGCCTCACGTCGCTCCTCCACTACCATGTTGCGGGCAGTTTGTTGCCTTTCACGAGATTCTTGTCGGGCCTTTGCTTGAACTGCTACTGTACTGCATTCACCTGCTCTGTAGCTGATGCTTCCATTTTACGTGGCGTCTTCTGGATTGACAAGTCATTCATATTTGTCAGGCTCTTGCTCTTCCTACCGCGCTCGTAAAGAATGAGGCGAAGCCTGGGGTATAGTACCCAGGTCTCTCTCGTTTTGGCGTTCCAAGCCGGCCGGCATTTTGGTTTCTGAGCAGACGTTCAAACTTCCTTTATTTAAAATACTTTTTTCTGATTAATGGCGGAAGCGAAGAAGAAGGTCTGTCTTATTGTAATCGATGGTTGGGGAGTATCGGAGAGTGCAGATGGTAAGTTGCAAGACGAGGGATTTTTCTCCAATCAACAATCATGTTCATGTTTTACTGCACGAACTATGTCTATGATTTATTGATTATAAATAATGAATATAGGTTTTTAATTAGAGCTGTAAAACGAAATATTATAAAGAGTGTAAACTGTGTCTACCTTAGAGTTTCACTGGAGGTGAAAATTGCTTTGATCTTGCCAGCAGAAGTGTAATGACAACTGAGAGAGCGAGAGACAGCTGAGCATCTGCACCAATCAACTGTTATTAATTATTTTAAATTTAAGTCAAATTAAATTTCTTTTATGTTTTAATCCTGAGTGATGTTTCACTTCGGAAGTCGAGCGACAAGTTTTTAAAAGTTGAGCCTGTTCCTTGATTTTTCTTTCTTTGCACATCTCTTATTGTATTCAGTATTTAGATTAGTGTACTAGTGAGTTATATTTAGAACAGTCAGACGAGTACATTGTACCTCATGATTTACATATACACTCTATGAATAAGAAATGAAAATTACTGTCATAGTCACAGATAAACTGTGCAAATGATCACCCAATGGACTGACAATTCAACTGAACATGTACATTCTTTACATCTTAAAAGCAACAACTTAAGCTAGCTGTTCAGCTAAATAAACATTAAAGGTGGGCAAGCCACGATCACAGTCTGTAAGTGTGCACTGTAGATTGCCAGGGCTGTGCAAGGTATTATTGCAGGCATGATGGCAAAAGGACAAAGTAGAGCTCTTTTTAGTTGCTGTATCTAACCTGATGGCACCTGGTCAGGATCTTCAAATAACTAAATGGCTGGCAGTCAACCTTTCAAATAAATCTAGAAATCTGTGAGTATTTTTCAACTGAAAGTCCCCAATTTTTGTTAAAGATGAGCAAGCGCTTCTATTGACTACAATTTGATTTTATTTCAATGCTTTGTCTTTTCTAGGCATAGGTAGCGTAGGCTTGTTTGATGGCACTTAGAAAAAATGGTGGTCAACTGCCGGCCAAATTCTTCAAATAACTAAATAGCTGGTAGACGAACATTTTCAAATAGCTCTAAAAATCTATTAAGCTTTTATCTTAATAACAAAATGGTACTTTTAGTTGTGAAATACTTCTAGAATTATTGTAAAACATTTGGCTGCCATCCATTTGGTAATTTTACGACCCTGGCCGGCAGCTGACCAGAATTTTTTCTAAACACTATCGAACAAGTTTTTTCTAACCTATGCAGAGAAAAGACAAAACATTAAAATAAAACCACACTGTAGTCAATAGAAGAACTTGGTGTACTACATGTGTCTTAATAAACAAATATTTATAGGAGATTTTTAACTGATAAAAGCTTGCAGATTTCTATTAAGTTAATGGAAAAAGTTTGACTGCCAGCCCATTCAGTTATTTGAAGACTTGGCCGGCTGCCAGCCATTTAAACACAGCATTTTTTAAGTAGTAATACTTATTAAGTGAAAATGAAAAGCTGTCAACACTGTTGGATAAAGCCTATCAAAATTAGCAAAAGTACTGTAATTTACTATCATGCTTTTTTATCATACTGAGGTTTGAATTTAAAAGCTATTCCTTTTTTTAGTTGCACATCTTAAAACATGCATCAATTAAAACTACCAGTATCAATCAAAAGTGCCAAACCACATAGATCTGTAGTCATTAGCTGTTGCATAAATTAGTGTTTTATGTGTCACAACATGTAATAAGACAAATGGAGTTTGAGATAGTGATAAGGAGCTGAAATGCAGGTTCAGTTCTTAGTCCCTAATTCCAAACTGTTATTTGAGTTGACAGACATATCTCTTAAATGTACTAACAAATTGTAATGTCATTGTGAAATGCAGGTAGGGCAGTTACAAACTACTTACTAATTATTTTTTCTGTAGGAAATGCAATTAAAAATGCCGAGACACCAGTTATGGATGGTTTCAGTGTCAGTGGACCAAACCAAGAATATACCACTCTTGATGCATCAGGGCTGTCTGTTGGTTTGCCTGATGGACTGATGGGAAACAGTGAAGTGGGGCATCTGAATATTGGTGCTGGGAGAGTTGTCTACCAGGTGAGAAGTACATACGTACATGTAGGCAATTATCAATGCAAGCTCGGATATTGCTAATGACTCTGTCCTTTTCTTGAGGTGAGAATGCCAGTTAAAACAAGTTTGTCTTTCTATATTGTTAAGTGAACTTGTTTTTTTGGTAAGTTTATTTGTTTACGCCCACTCTCATTATTTATTTATTTATTTACCTATACAGCCTACCCTTCAAAACTGAAGATTTATGGCTGGGGTCAGCTGAAAAAAAACAAAACAAACTAATACATTACATTAATTATGAATCACATGAAAAATAACTACTTGACAGGACTGTGACTGATATATAGACAGGGCATCTGGCAGGATGCAGCGATGAAGAATCGCATTCTACGGAAAAATCCGCACTCGCCGCATCTTGAGAGCGTTTCCGCGTAATTTTGAAAAATTATCAAATAATATGGACTAAGATACTATATACTTTCTTTACAAAGATGGAGTTGCATAATTCTCGCAGTTTTTCTCTCTGAAATGACGAAAACATCGAAAAAAAACCGGGGAAACATGTTTCATTCTCTCGTTTCTACCACATGTGGGTAAATACAGAAATTGATCATGCCAAGTATGGAGAGAGAGAGAGCAGATGTGACGTAGCATATAATTATGGCATGATGCAAACCAAAACTATTCTTGTTTTGGTTTGTAATGAGAGCTCTACATGCTTTTTTTATAAGAACAAACTTTATAAGAACTCCCAGGCTGAGATTTGCCCAAAAATTAAGAACAAGCTAAGAACAGGCTGAAATTTTGATCAGAAAACTTTAAGACATTTATTTTTAAAAACAATTTACATTGTCACAGATTGAGATGAACATGCAAACAAAACTTGTCAGAATTTAGTTTGGTCACCTCCATCGGGTGCTGCAAAAGTGATAAGCAACTCGTCTCGTTCACAAGCGCTGTGTTGACAGTTTCAAACACGTACATGTATTTCTTAGTGAATCTCAAAGCAACGTTTCTCAAAGAACTTGTCTGCAAAATCATCAAACCATCTCAAATAAGAACTCACCCTCGAGGTCCAAAATTACTGTACTGTAATTCAGTGCCAAGGGTGCTTCCTAGCATTTGAGTCAATACAGTAGGCCTAAATGTGCTTCACTGTGTTCTTGTCCAACCTTAGGTTTAGAGGTATCTCTGGATTTCTCTTGTACCACAAACACTAAAAAGCATAATAATGTGAGAAACCAACAGAGTACTGTCTTGTAAAAATGATACTGAACAATGGTGCTAATTTAAAGAAAAAAGCAGCAATTGGTTTCGGTAACATGTCTAAGCAAACTAATTGGGGTTACAGTACTCGCATGTGATGATGATGATGAAACTTTATTTATACAGGGTAGCCCATTCAGTGTAAGACTGGTCTCCAGAGGGGCCCTGTAT
>JAOBRG010344858.1:0-14092 GCA_027574985.1 Umimayanthus nakama | reverse complement strand
TTATATACTATGATTTACCTATAAAAATATGTTTAAAATATTGATAAATTGTATGGGTCGTGAAATCAAGTGGAGCACAGCATACAACCCTTACACCCTGCATCCATAAGTAAATTTAAATCTGCAACACCCGAAGACTAAAATGGACAAGTGCCACTCCTCGGATAGCATACAAGCTTGCGTTTGTACAACAAATATCAATCCGAAAGATAGTTTTATATTTATCTAAAATGCTAAAAACCTTCTTAAAAAAATAACAATGCGCCCCAATGACTTTTCGCCTCAAGTCACCCAAAAAACTCCTCAGAATTCTTGTGAATCTTCATCAATTACGGTACTGTGCTGCTATGATTCTACTTTTTTGTAGTTTTAAACGAATCCGAGATAAAGCAACTAAAACGTAATTATTACTGAAGCGTCACACGACCTGTTGCATCCCCTTAACTCTTTCAAATCTAATATAAGCGTCACAAGACGATGTACTCGAAAGATAACTACTGTGTAAGTTAAACCTACCCTGCAATTCGATCTTGTCCTTTAGGGCAAAGGTTCCGCTTGAAAAGGCAACAACAATGAAGTCATCGTCCACTCGCTGCACAGACTCGAGTCCACTGGGCGTGCGCACAACCCTGGACAGAGTGTTTTCACCTACTTCATCTCCACCACTCAGATCATGGAACTCAAGTTTACACTGATATCCTGGGATATCAGCACAGCGGGAAATGCAGGCATAATCTGTACTAAACTGTCGCACAATGGTCAAACCCTGGGCCTCCTTGCCAATGACTAGGACTCTGTCGGGTGTGAGTGCTGCGGGAATCAAATCGCCATTGGATGAGAGCTTATAGGCGTACGCTTTTCCACTTTGTCCGTCCGTAACCCACAGTACGTTCTTTACCTGATAAAGCATTGGAAATGATAGTCAGTAATGGTAAATGATGTGTAGTGTTAGTGAACAAACAACAAGTGAACAGTAAAGATAAATGGGAAATGATTTCAGAGAAGATAAAAGGAGAGCTAATAGGCGTACGATTTTCTGCCTTGTCCGTCGGTAACCCATAGTACGTGCTTTACCTGATAAAGCATAGAACATGATGATCAAAGATGGTAAATGATGTGTAACGAGTGTGAGCTATAGCAGGTGTTGGAAGATGATAGCAGAGAAGAGAAAAGGAGGGCTTTTAAGCATGGCCGTGGATAGTTAAAAATTATGATTATCATCAAATGAACATGTCAGTAAGTTTTGGCCATGCAGCACAAATGTTGATTTATCTACGGCTGAATGAGCGAAATCAAATGAAAGAGTTGATAACTAGGCATATTATGTTGAAATGGTGTAAAAAAATCTCACACTTAAACAACCAACCATTATTAACTCCCGCGACTAAACAAAAGTCATATCATAAACGTACCTCGTCATAAGACACAGACGAAGCAGTCCCCTCCACTGTCACGCTCTTGGAGACACCCACCCATGAAGGCGATAGCGAGGAGAGACCAGCAGCAACGCTTGATTTGCTGACACGATGAATCTTCCTCGTGTTACCTTCACTGATCCAGATGATGTCACGCGCTACAGTCACGCCACTTATTTTGGCTGTGAACGGAGACCCTGGGGAGCCCAATTGGATTATCTTCTTCACGTGACCATTTGACAGTGACGTCATCACTAACAGTGAGGCGCGGTTAGCGTTAGCCGCTACTCCATGCATACCAAGTATCATCTCAGACTTGGAAAACTGTGCGATACCTTCGGTCTAAAGAAAAGTGAATAGTTAAATGATTTTAATAATAATAATAAAATTAGTAATAATAATAATAATAATAATAATAGTAATAATAATAAAAATAACAATAACAATAATAATAACTAAAATTATAAAATTTAAAAATAATTTCAAGTTTTTTTCAAGCGCAAAATGTATGAAGGGCTTTTCATAGAACAAAATCATCCAACGCCCAGCAAAGTAAATTGTTACATTGCAAATATACTCCCAGTGGTAAAAACTTGAGCAGCAATTTTAAATCTAAAGTCACAACTGACGCGAAGAGCTTTAGTTTCCCTGATGATGACTTTAGGGACAAAAATGTTTAGATTTCAACATTTTGATGTTTTATCACATTTTTACATTTTTGTCCTAATTTGGTCTATAGGGGTGAAAAAAGTTTAGAAAAGCAATATCTTATTGCTGTACTGTTTATGTAAGAGGCAGTAACAATTTAGGATCACTCTTATAACAAAATTTCAATACCAAAAATCGAAGGAAGTTCCAAAAGGAGAACCCTGATGAGGAAAGGTAACATGACTAAATCAGAGATAGCAAAGGAACAAAGACGTTTCTCAAATGACGATTTCTTCTTTGATTTAGCATCAATGGCAGTAATATTGATAAATGCACTAAGTCAAAAAATGATTAAAATAATTTGAAAGATAAAGTCCTTCTTCTATTTTGCATCGTTTTCAAATTTCATCAATAAGGGATATTCCTTTTGGGAATAACTTCAAACAGCAACGTAAACACGCTTGATGCTAACAGCTTCCATTTCCATAATGATGACATTTGGATTTTAATATTTCAAATCTTAATTCAAACTTTTACCCTTTGTTTCACTCTTTTATCAAATTTAGCGGTTATTACGACTATTATGGATCAGATACTCACTTTGTAGTCATCAAACAGTCCCGGTGTAAGCCATCTTCCACACCCTTTCATAGACGACAGATCATCCATGTGAGGGAACTTCCACACGAAGATCGTTTTCAGATAGAAAGGAGACGCTCGTCTGATACTCCGCACGCACGCTTCCTCTGAGCAGTAGGGAATCTGGTTCCAAGGTTTGTAGCCTCTCGGATCAAGCCCTCTCTGTCGCAACTGTATGCTGTTCAGAAAGTTAGTCACTTTGTCCAAAAACTTATTTATCTTGTCCGTTGTATCAGTTAGTACTCCAGCATACTTATCAAGTTTAGGCTTAACAATCTGTGTTATTTCCCCAGTTTCTGTGAGTAGCTTTACAATGGGGCTGTTGAATGATGATGTCACTCCCTTTAGTTTTTCTGCGTAGTCGGAAGCACTCTCGATGACGTTATCAAAAGCCTGGAGCACAGCATTGATATCTTTTGTCTTCTTCCAAAGATTGTATGAAAGTTGTAGTTTACGCCTAACGTCTTCCACTGCTCTGACATGTTGAAGTATGGCATCATCATACACAGTTTTCATGGCCTCAAATGTGTTCTCAAGTAAATCTTTCATCTTTTTTGAAATATCTTTAGCCTTCTCTACGTAGTCGAGAACTCGTTTTACTTTCGTCTTCACATCCTTAATAGACCTTTTTCTTACATGGACATCCCCATTTTCGTTTTCCAATTTTCTACCCGTTATTTGTTTCAGGCCGTCCTTGACTCTTTGCACGTCATCTTTTAGGTCGAAGCTCTTCACCTGTTCAACTAAAAGTTTCACTGTATCTATAACAGCAGTAATGTTGTTAACTCCCTCCTCACAAGTACTCAACAAGTCTGTATAACCACTGGCAGTGACAAATTTTTCTTTCAGGAAATCAACTTTCTTTTTCACAACTTTTGCCTGATCGATAAATGCTTTTGAAATGCAAGTTCCTCCCTTAACACACTTTTGTATCTTGAAGTTTTTCCAGGTCTCGGGGATCATCTTGTAAAGCACAGTGACTTCCTTTTTCAAGTCCTTGTACTGCGCAAGCGTGTACTTGCCCACAGCCATTGCTTTTGCCACACACGGTCGTGTACTTTCTAGGAAGATTCTCTTCATTTCCAAACAGTCGGGCAACCTACCAGCAGTTTCGAGTATCGGGGAGAAATTGTTTGTAAATGGTTTGACGTCTACAAGCAGGGCAGTGATATCGCGAACCATAGTAGAAATTTCTCTCAACTCTACTTGAATCTCCGCAATTGGTTCTTTAACAACTCGGAACTTTGTCACTGCCTTGTGAATCAGTTTATCTGCTTCTTTCGTGAAGAATTTATTTACTTCTTCAACGATATCGTAGCTAGCAATTTTATCCAAGGCTTCACCAGCCATTTCCTTGAACTTTTCGCATAGATCACGAACCTTCTGATCATAGTCAATTCCAAACTGTTTTCGTACATCTAACTTCTTAATTTCATCCTTGAAGTTCTGAGCTCGGTTGGCAAAGTCAGAAATATCGTCGGCAACTTTACGAGCCTTATTCGCGTACTCGGGTAGATTTCTTAGGTGTGTTAGCACGTCGTTGATTTTATCAGCAATCTTCCTAACTTCGCCAAGGAACCCCTTTTTTGTGTTTAAAACAGACAGAACGTCCGAGACTATCTGTGCAATACGAGCAAACTTGCCAACGCGTTCTTTCAAGTTGTCATTGTACCACGTTTCTACTCGTGTCACGGTCGACTTGAGATCACTGCTAAACTTTTTAATGTCTGTTGCTACTGGACCAATGAAAGTAGTTAACTCCGACAATGCTTTGCGGGCGTTTGCTTGTACGTCATCAATAACGTCTGCTGAGAAATCAGCTGCTTTCATGCAAACACCCGTCGCCTTTGCAGTGGTTCCGTTAGCAAAGTCTATAACCTGGTCAGCAAGATTCTGAACGTCTTTCAGCTTTCCACTGAGCTCCTGTAGATTGTGTGATACAAAACCTCGAGCAGCTAAGGTAAAGTTTCGTTCGATTGTATCAATCAATGCGTCCAGAGTTTCAGTAAAACGGAGCATTTCACCAAGAGCCTTTTGAGTCACGTTTTCGACTTCTTGCAAAACAGCAATTCCTTCTTTTTCTACATTCTCGCCGAAGGCTTTGAAGTCCTGAGAAGAATTGAGTGCTAGCTTGTACAGACCACATACCTATTAATAATATTAACAAGAATAATATGAATATAATTTATTTAATGTATAAATACAATTAGTAGTATCGTTAATAAGAACCATAAAGCAACCTGCAAGAATGATAAGAACAACAAGCTTTGTTTACCACTTATGAAACAGCGGAATATTTCTAAAAGTGCAGACATTTTCATCCGTTCTGAGTCTCAAAACGTTAAGTGGATGTTGAGCTTGAAAAGGGAGCTTTAGATTTCTTGAAGTCTGAGGATATCCATATAATATCTGATTTAAGCTTGGTTCACATTAACAACGGAGACAGAAGCGAAGACGGAAACGGAATCAAATAATTCCAAACAAACCCCGTAAAACGGAGACGGAAAATAAGAGAACGGAAGGGTTTGTTTTCTTCTGTTCCGTCTTGCATTACAGGGTTTGTATATGGAAATTAGTGCTTCCGTCTCCGTTGCTAATTTGAACCAAGTTTTAGAAGTAATTGTATGCAATGTCGACTCTTCTTAGGTAATTTTCCATTTGCCGGTCTTGCGAGCCGAAAAGAACTGGCTTTGGCCAGTTTAACTGAAGAGGTCCAAAATGCGCGTGTATCTTTTCCAGCCACAACTCTCAAAGGCATGCGCTTTAGCCAGTCAAAGCGGGAGAAATGAGTGTCTCCAATCGATGAGAATGTAACCCGCTCTAAGAAATCGTGCGTTGTATTTATCTAAGAACTGACTGGTCGGACAGCCGGACCGGACAAATGAAAAGCGACCTTACTGATCTCAACTGGAATGTGACTTTTAATCAGGACCGACTGTTTTAAAACTGATCAAAAAAAGTGCTGACTTACCTTTTTTACACCTTCTTCGGCAAATTTCCTTATTTCTGGACCCAGTTCTTTGAAGAAGTTTGTAATGTTATCGATTTTAATAATTTCACCAAAATTGATATCAATAAGGTTAATCAGGTTGCTTATAAGCGTTCCTAGAACATTAACAGGGTTCGAAGGATTGGAAATCGCAGTGCTGTTCTTCCCAAAAAGGTCCTTGAAGATTTTCGTAACGTCCAGGAGATTTCCGGGAAGAATCTCTTTGAAGAACCTCTCGAGGTCAAAGTTGGGATTGCCAAAGCGCGTGAAAAAGTCTCCAAGCTTTGATAGAATTCGCAGGAATTTAGAAAAGTCTACAGTTTTCAGGTTTAACTTGAAACTGATGCTGAAGGCTTTGAATGGTATTCTTGGTAACCTCAAATTGCGAATTGCATCCAGAAGTGATGACATGTCGAGATACTTGTTAGCAAAGTTCAACAGCCCCATAACTACTCCTCTAAATTTTCCCATCGAAAAAGGAATCTTTATACTTATTGAAAACGGAAACTGTAGCTTGAACCCTTTTGGTAAGGTCAGTCCAATGGAGGAAAAATATTCTTTTATTCCATCAAACTTTAGCAGCTCTTTGATGTTAAATCTTCCGGGCAGGTTGTGAGGAAGGTGCAGGCTAATTCTTTGGATTATGCCCAAGATTTTGTTCAAAGCCCTGAGAACATTTTGGAAGACATCGTCGACAAATGTCAGCTTTCCTAAAGTGACTTGGATGCTCTTTATTTTGCCAATTAACCACTTCCAGTTTTTTATTTTCTCAATAACCTTCTTAGCAAACTTGAGGACTGCATCTATAACGTTGATTGGCTTCAATGGTTTTACAAGATTTTGTACAAACTTCACGAGCTTGTTAACGAAATCAAGAAACTTGTCAATTTGGAGAGGTAAATACTTGCCCAGCTTAAATCGGAATTTCTCGATCTGTCCCACAATCACATTTAGTATTCCGTCAACTTGTTTCAAGAGATCGTCACCAGTATCTACAATGGCGTGAATCAAATCTTTTGGGATGTCATTTTTAAAACTTGCTGAAGCCTTAAAAGCAGCTCTTCCTCTAACGATATCGAACTTAAACTTAATAAGGTGTGCTCTTATGTACGCAAGGTTGTCCAAGTTGATTTCGAAATTTCCACCGAAGATACCAATTCTCAATTTAAGCTGGTTTATAAATTGTATCATTGATTCGGCGCCCAGCCATTTGCCTCCGAATATTTTGTCCCAGCGCCTCTTAGGTCCAAGTTCAAACTCTCTAGGACGAAGAGCTGGGATGAGTGCTCTTTTATGACGGTGTATAGCTCTTCTCTTCTTTCGCAGGTGTAAAGCTTTTGGGTGCTTTCCGTGGTTTTCCAAAAATTCTTTAACTTGTGAATCGAGAGTGTCTCCTTTTTCGGATGACCAGATGGCGTGTTCCAAAGCTTTTACCATCGGCTCATGCAAATCCTCATGACGCTCAGTCATAACCTCGATTACCGACGCCTTGACGTCTGCGTGTTCGTCTTGATAAAGCATTCTGATGAAAACGAAATTGCAAAATAAAATGACTACTCTCATATAAAAATGGATTACCGTATTTATTCAAATAAGCCCACAGCCTCAAATAACCGTGCCCCCCCCCCCCCAAAAAAAAAAGAAAACTCTAAACACCCGTTATTAAGCTAAGTCGGAGAAGCTTATTTCTTTGTTTTGTTGGTGGAAAATATGTTTTTAGTGAAAGAACGTAGCAAAAAATGGTGAGCGCCCAGCATCAAATGAGTGTCGTTCTCGATCAAGTGCTCAACTTGAAGAAGCGTCCAGCCTGAAGTCCAAGTTTTGATTAAACAAGCACCCAGTGCGCTTATACGAACAAACACGGTGTATAACTAACCCATGTACCGCCGCTACAGTGTGTAGAGTGTTTAACTTTTCCTTTCGACTGCAAAGGTGATTGGCATTTAGCTAAAATGACCATTTCTCAAAGTGGCTGACTAACATAAACTTTCATTAGTTGACATAGTTCTTGTAGCTACACTCCAAATGTGAAAGGAAATTTAACAAGATAATTTTTGCGGCAATACCGATTCCCAATCACTCTCCAGCAATACTATTTATATCAATACCTCATTAAGTGGTGATCAATGTGCTCCGGCGGAAGCTTGCGCATAGCAGATGCAACCGCTGACCGTATGCCTGAGCTATCGTGGTCTCTGTGCTGAAGGATAATCTCTAACCCTGAAAGATGTCCAAGGTTACCCAAGGCCCATATATGGTTTCTAAGGTACGACTCGTGCTCGCTGCTTTCGGGATGATACAGGTTTGATTTGTTTCTGTAGCTGTCCTGGATAAGGTCCAGTACACTGTTACAGAGAGTAGTATTGTAACCCGCCTGCTGAGCTCGTTTTGTCAGGCCAGCCAAAACAAGCATTGCCATTGTCCGTACGTCACTATGGGACTTGCTTTGTGTCGCAAGACTAAAGAGGGCGTCATACAGCGATTGATGAAGGGGTCCTTTTGGAAGATAGAATATAGCTTCAAGAAGAACCTCATACTCCTTCACAGCCAGCGGTGAAGGATGATTCGCCTTCAAGGCATGCGCAAGAGCCTTCTGCGCTCGGTATTTGCCATTACCTGCGAGACTGCTGGAAAGTACTGCCCATGACGTCACGTTTTGGTGTGTTCGTTGGAGTACAAGATTTTCCACCAATTCAAAAGTTTCGGGTTCAGTTTCCATCTGTCGATGTAACTGTCGCACGCATTCCGCTGTCTGGCTTTCCTTTGTTTTCGGATCATTAATGCATTGAAGGATTTCATAAAGCGGTTGAACTTTGGGTTTCTCTCCTCCAACGTCGGACCATTTGAGCTTATCGCTGTCAGCAAACACAAGGGTAGTGTTCTTAAGTGTGCCATTGTTTTTCAGGTTCTCTCGAGGGTGACCATCGGGTTTCTGGTGAGGCGGAGGTGACTTACACTTCAATAGTTTAAGTGTGCTGTAACCACTTGTCCACATCTCGATGTCTTGTTCCTCTTTTTGAAAACCTTTCAAGTTCTCCGCCCTGGCGTAAGGTTTTGAGGCTAAACAGTGAGAACAAATAAATGTTAAAAGAACAGAAATGTATTCCGTTTATTTATAAATAAAGTCTTTAATAAAGGTTACATAGCAGATCGGATTTTATTAGCTAAGGATTGTTGGATCTCGTATGTAGTCTGATTACACCAGTAGCAACAAAACTGCAATGTTGAGACCTCGCTCAAATAGTTTTGCTGAAAGAACACCTTAGTAATGGTAATTGAACTGAACGTAGTGCATTTTGGTATGAAAGCAAACGCGTGATTTCAAAATTGAACGGGCACGATTTTGATTTAAAAGCCGCAAGCATGATTTCAGACCAAAAGTGTACAACACGAAGTTAACTTACCTGTTAGTAATAATCAATTTTAAAATCGCTTTTTGTAATCAAGAGACAATGTTGTTTATTCGTTTTTCTGTTTTGTAATAGGTTGTTAAAAACAGTGCCGATTATTGCTGTAATCACTGCTGTAAGAAAACAATCAGAATACAAAAGCATCATTGATTTCAAAATGAATTAAGCATACTAACCTTCCAGGCGTGCTGTATTGGTCCGGTGAACAGTCTTGATTTGTCCGTGACCGATGTGAACAACCCCTTTGTGCTGTGATTGCACCTTATGCTCTCCGATCGCTGGTGACCCGTCAGCGAACTCCTGGTAGTCTGAGTTTGTCCACTTCCTCTGCAGAACTGTATGGGTATCATTGGCCATTATTACGGTGTATTTGGCTCTGTATACCCCCGAGTCGTCATGCTCACTGACTGTGTAGTTCATTGAGCGATGAGCGTGTTCAATGTTCACTTGAAATGCACCGGCAATGCCTGGAAGAAAAAAATGCAGAAAAAACGTATCTCCGAGTTTTTGCAAACGTTGAAATAATAATAATAATAATAATAATAATAATAATAATATATAATAACAATAATAAAAATAATGTGATAGTGATACCGACGATGGTGACGATAGTGGTAGTGATAATAATGTATGTATAATGGTATTGATGGTGATAACAATGATGATAATAATTGTAATGGTATTGATGTTAGTGATACACTGATAATGAAAATGGCAGTGGTAGTGACAGCGATAATGGCAATGACAAAGGTAATGATAATTATTATGATCGCAACAATGAGAATGAGAATTATGATGATGATAATAGTAAAACAGAGTTATACTGACCTTTCTTCAGTGCTACAGCCTCAGGTGTCTCGTCTTTTGAGAATGTCGAATCCACAACTGAACCATGGTGGTGTTGTCGAAAATAAAATGGCTTTGATAACTGCTGCTGTATCTCTTCATTCACGGGGTGCCTGGAGATATGTCAACGTGTTAAGGTGTTGGTTTCTGATCTAACTAAATATCAGCTGCGAGAAAATTTAAATCAAATCAAGTATTCGGGCTAAATTATAAAACAGAGGTTTATCAGACATATCTAGTCATGATGCTGGTTATGATAGCAACTGTTTGGGTTTTTGTTAGTTTTACATTTTGTGGTTTGTGCGAAATAGAAAGCAACCAAGAAAAAGATGTTGTATCACCCAAATTTTGTTAGGAAACTGATTTGCCGTAGATCTTAATTTGATGATAAAAAACATTGTTTTCGTTGTTAGTGTTATTGTCATTATTATTGCTGACGTTGTCGGTTTTGCTGTTGTTGCTTTTGTTGTTGTTTGTTGTCATCGTTATGGTCGACGCCATTGCTCTTTAATTCATTCAACATTGTTGTTGCCGTCGTTCCTAAACTACTAATAATTTATTCTTAGTTAAATAGCTTGAAATTTTCCCTTTCAAGTAGGACTCTAAACTATTTAAACTGATGTTGACATCGCTGAAATTGACCCCGTCGTTGTTGTTGTGGTAAATATTTTTGATATTACTTTTGTTAATGTCACAAAACAAGAGGCGCTTCTGACCTTGTGATAACTCGTCCCCACCGGACCCGCCTCATTCGGGGCTCACGCACTGTTAACCTCATCACGTGAAGTACTTTCCCATTCTCGTCATCACGTGATACAGGAACAATATCGATCTACATGCAAATAATAAACACAAAAAATACTTTTAAGTAATTAAAAGTTTGAAAAACTTTCTTCACCGTTTAAAACACATTTGTATTATATCACTGATACTGCGTTCATACCAGACACTAAACATGATTAGACTAAACTTGTTCGACTTTAAAATGTTGCTACTATAACGTGTTCATAGGTTTTTACGGGTTTTGAATTGAGGGTTTCAATGCCTTAACGATTAATTAACAGATTTATGCAGTTTTTAAGGCAGTTTGAGTATTGCAACTGTCAAATTAACTTTCAAATATGATTAACTGAAACCTGTTTAAAGAGTAGTGTGAACGTGGCTTTACACTATCTGAACAAAGAAGGTCATACAAAATGTCAACACAAGCGCCATACTACGATCCTCGTTTTCCAAGTTCTTGTGTTTAAACCGGTCCCAGTTATGCTCAGCATTTTTTGAGCAACGTCTGGCAATTTGGGCAATTCTTTACAGTTTTAGCAACTTTTACCTTTGTTAGCAAGTTTTTGTAGGCTTTTAACTATTAAGCTATTTTATTTATTTATTTTTATTTTCTTTATACTAAAATCATGATCAGTCACAAGAAGTTAACAGCTTGAAAAACCCTCAATTACCGCAAAGTTGTCATTCCCTAGAATCACTGGATACATATTGTAGAGTTCGCTTGGTATCTTCAACAAGACGTCTCGGCCATGAAAAGTTTTCTTTTGGTTAGCTATTATTTTTCTTCATGTATGCCCATGCTTGGTAAAACTTTCTAAAGCTCCAAATTTTTAAGGTATTTTCTTAACTGACATTAGCAGTTATTCAGAGACAGCTTTAATAAATGGATTGAAGCTCTGTTAACTGTTCAGTTTGAACAGTTTTTTGGTTTATAAATCATATCTCGGTTTATTTCGTGGTTAATCAACCCTATAAACCTATATGTCAATGAAAAGCTTGTTAAAATCTTTAAATCATTGTTTATATTTTATTTGGTAATTTGTACCGTGTCAGCGTTTAATAAATGGCCGCTTTGTTTTACAGCCAAAACCCCGAAATAGCACCTTTGTAATCATTAACGGCGGTGTTTTGTCGTGCTTAACTTGAAAAGTTTAAAAAATTTCAAAAATTGCTGACAGGGTTTTTTGGACTGCAAGTACTGTCAAACATGAAAGTGTAAGAATTGGTGCGAACAAACGCAACGCGTCCGACTTGGAACTCTGGAAAGGGAAAACAAAGGTCAAAAAACAAGGCGTTCGTATCGTTCTCCTAACTGATTTGAAATTATCAAACAAAAATTAAACAACAATTTAGAGAATTTATTAAGCTTTTCCGTGATACTTAGGTTTATAAGGTTACGTAACGAAATAAACGAGATATGCCCAATTAACTGAAAACATTGCGCAAACTGAACCGTAACCTTAATTAACGATTACATAAAATATTATGAAACCTACTAGCAACTGTTAAAGTTTCAATAGCAATTTTTTTGGATTTTTGGCAAATTTCTTTGCTTTCAAAAGATCAACGTTTATTCCAAACTGCACAAGCTTTAGCAACTTTATTGGTACATGTATTAATAACTTAAACAAACACAGCCAGTATTTTTCCAACTTTTACCGCATTCAGCTCATTAACACTGAAGATATTGATTTGTTTTTGCTTGGATAGCGCGATAATAGTTTTTAAACTGTTAAGTAACTTTTCATTCGGTGCGTGCCGTCTTTCATGTTTTGTCTGTTTCAGCTGCAAAGGCAAATCTTGTTCAAAAAATCAATAGATTTGTTTTGTGCCATAGCCGCAGGGATTGAGGCTTACAGAAAGATCGTATTTGTGCGGTGACACCGGTTTTGTTACAAAAGGAAAAAAAAAAACAGCTTTCATGTTTTGCTTCGTTAACTTTATAACTGACCACAACATTGCACTCAATTTGGTTGATGAACAAAACGAAATTGCTTTAAACTTTTTATTTTTATTTTTTTATGTTTTCGCCCTGAGGCCTCAGGTTTGTTGTTGGTTTACAAAAGACGACATATGATATGCTGCTAAATTTTCATTACGTCACTCCACACTTTCCTTCTAAATAAGTTGAGAGAAACATGAAGTTGATCTTGGAGAGAACGCTGTTTGTGATCATGCTCACTAATTATCCTAACCACATGACTTGTTTTGTATTGACAATGCGTGGAGGATAGAGAGTGTTGGTAAATCTGCTTCGGTTGAAAGGGCCAAACAACTGACTTTGTGTTAGACTGTGAGCAGCCCCTATTTTTTCTCACTAGTTCGTCGAGCCGCGGAAGGACATCGCAACCGTTGGCGCGCGGAAATCTAGGCGCCTCTCTTGTTTTATCCTCGCCTAGGTTACCGCGCGCCCGCGTTCGCGATGTCTTTCCGTGGCTCCACGAACTCAAGAGAAAAATGGCGACTGCTCACAGTCTAACCTTGTGTGTTGCTTTGAAGTGAGATTACATCATGTAGGTACACGCAGGTCGGGAACTGTCCATTAGCTTTGTACATCACAATCTTACGTATACTTTGGAATAGACTATAATTAAAATTCCTGCAACATTATGGTTCTACTAGCCCAGTGACATATGCATAACACACTTGTTGGGGTATCAGAGGTACAAGAAACATAAAAGCCATTTTTGCAGATGCATACACGAACCGGGGCCCGTGCAGGGGCGGAGTGGCTGACGGGCTTCACCACTTTTTTAAAAATTATAAAGAGTTACTGAGAGAAAGTTTTTTCACCCCACCCCGGATTCGGGTCGGCTTGTCTGCTCCCCCCCCCCCCCTTCCCCCAAAACACCCACACCCACACAGACCAAAACAAGAATGGTTACAGTCCTCAATATCTTTTGTCCGCTAATTTGAAACGATACTGTTTTGTTCAGTTAAACTGGTTGGGATGTGTTGACAGAGACCTCCTGCCATCAACCAACGTTTGCGTCAACAACCGACTGGATACGTAATCAGAGGCCCACACATCGAGCAAGTAAACACCTCACTCGCAAAGCACCAAAATATTACTTCCTTGTAGCAACAGTAAAGGTTTAAAATCGTAAAGTTTGAAATCGGAGAAACAAGGCCATTGGCTGCTCAAAGCTTACAAAAACAAGCAGTCGAATAAGGACAAAATGATTGTTATTTTCTACTGAAAAGCCATCTCATAGTTCAGAAAAGATTTGATCAATGTTTCTCTTGAATTATTTGTGTTGTTTGTTTTGCCAGAGATTGGGTGGCCTCAACCTCGTTCCCAGGCTCTTTCCTCTCCCGAGAGAAAGACCCTGGTTGGGTCTGGTCACGTGCCACCCAGATTC
>JAOBRG010344847.1:0-14098 GCA_027574985.1 Umimayanthus nakama | reverse complement strand
AAAAAAACCCCCCCCCCCCCCCCCACAAAAAAAAAAAGATCAAATGGTTCACCCCTAACATAGAGGAGTCCTTCGATGTGGTGACAAGGGAGACCCAGCCAAAAAAAATATTAAGAGCGCGACCATTGTTAAAGACACAAGAAACAACCCTTAAACTGAAGTACTGCAAATGCAAAATGCTCAAACTCAATAATACGGTCAAATCTGTCTCTTGTAAAGACGACTTATATCCGACAGGAAGATCGAGTACTTGAAACTTAACTTCGTAGAACTACATTGATGTTCAGCTTTTTAAAGCAGATCAGTTAAAGACAAGGCGTGTGACTTTATTTTGCGTGTCAGTGAATGTTATAACCGGTTGTTAGATGCAGTATACTTATATATCTGTATTATTGCTTTATTTCTTTAAATGTTTACGGCAAACGGTCAAAAGCAAAACATATGCCTTTTAATGGTTGGGATAAACATTAGAAAAAGTTAATTTTTCACAATTACATGCGTTTTTTATTAGATTTTATTGCCCAAAAATTAAGAACAAGCTAAGAAAAATCACCAGGCCGAAATTTTGATCAAAAATTTTTAAGAAACTTAAGTGTTCCATGTACACAGATTGCCGGAGATGTACATAAACAGAAAACTTGTCAGAATTTAGCTTAATTGGTCATCGACGTCGGGCGCTGGAAGAGTTATAAGCAAGCCCGTCACGTTTGCGAACGCTGTATTGACAGTTTCAAACAAATATTTCTTAGTTCCATTATGTATTTTTCCGGGCAACTAATCCACTTTTAAAAATACCAGGAAGTAAGAACCTTTTAAGAACAATTTGAGGCTGAAATTGCCAAAAAATTAAAATTTACTGGTTCTTACAAAAAAAGCGTGTAAATCTGAACACATACCATTCACTCGGTGATTCAGTTCACCTAAAGCTGTTTTGCTCGTGCAGTTCAAGATTTTCAAGAAACTACAGGCAATTACAGGTAAAGACACAAATGTCATTTGAACAATAAACGACTTTGTGGCAAACATGTCGAACACACATTCTCAGTACCACAGGCAAATGCTTAAGTTAAACCAAAAAAAATTCAAAGTCATAAAAACACTCTTCAATTTGCCCTATAGAGGATGAAACTAATTATATAACATATACTTATAATTTTTAAAACTTGCACAGATGTTTTGACCAATCAAATCACCTCTCAAAACACTTAATATACAGTATTTCTGATTATTCTAATTTTTTCACTTACCTTTAAAGAAAGTTTAAGCCTTATCATTTTTGTTGAATACATTTTAAAACACCCTTAATAATTACACCAAAAATTTATAATTTTCAGATCCAATTACCACTTGTTATAAACTGCGATTTGTAACGTTCGTAACTTTGAAAAAAAAAAAAAGCAATATTCAGTAAACGTTACACGGGCTTATTTAGTTCTAGAAATTATCTAATACGTCCCTTACCTTCGCCGCGAGTTTAAAGATTCCAGAACTTGGTTAATGGCGTCAGTGACTTGTTCTCTGTCACACACTACGTAGAGTGCTGCTCCCAACAAGAACACAGAAACAATAACCACAACAACCCTACAGACGAGCCGGCTTTTCGTAGCCATAGGTTTAACTTCTGAGTCCATACTTTTCGGAAACTACTACCAGGTAACGTAGTTCTTCTAGGGCGAAGTAGACCAAATATACGAAACACAGCGTGATTCTCACACTCTGATATCTTTCATAACCCAAAGTTATAAATAATTTGTATCTCGGTAGTGATGCCACCAGAGCTTTGACCAGGTACTGCGAACGGGTCAGTAGCTAGAAGCTTTTTATGTAACAAGCCCCGTGATTGGTCGGAATAATAATCATAATCTTTTATTATTTTCAGAAAGGTCCTATCTAAAATTTAAAACTAAGTACATGCTAAAGGCATTAAACACACTAAATTAAGGTATTAAAAAAGAGAAAAAGGTCCTATCTATGACTAAAAACTAAGTACATATAAAAGGCACTAAACAGACTTAAATAGACCTGGTATATAACGTATTAAAAGAGGATAAAACTATTTACTCGTGGTACCACGAGTCAAAGTTTGGGTTCCATTTATTTTATTTCTCTTTTTTCTTTCTTTGTCGCGATTTGGTCCAGTGACTGCCATATTTGGGATTTGTCCCCGGTCCCACGCGGTCAGTGACCCTGGTGGTGATATGATAAGTCGGAACGCCTCAATTGTTTTTCCTTTTTTCATCGCGCAATTTTATTTGTGAGAGTGGAGTTCGGATGAAGGAAGTAGTTTGTGTGTTTTTCGACTTATTTGCCGTGTTTCTCAACAAGTTATTGTTTCCCTCGTTACATACAGTTTGCATACACATCGGTGCTTCAAGGGTTAGAATAACTGAATGCAACCTCACTTGACCTCACTTCAGTCTCCACTCGGACGACGAGTAAAGGCTTAATGAGCCTCTAGTTACAAATCAAAACATCTGCTACGTAGGCGTTGCTTAAAAATTCGTACACTCGGAGCGTTTCTTGTTTCTCGTCAGAATGGTCCTTGAATGGTCGTTTCATGGTATGACTGCTAAATTACTCGGCAAAAGAGATTCAAAAACCGCAAACAGAAAAATGTCGTTTTAGATTGCAAAAACTGAATGCAGATCGAAATATCTAAAGCGTTAATTACAACTTCAACCGTTAGCGACGTGCTCTAGATGAAGAAATGGAAGCTCTAACTTGGATTTGAAACATTTTATACCGGTTATTTTGACATTTGAAACGGAACATTGTGTGACGACTACTTTGTCTTAGTTGTATTTTGAGTGTTTTGAAGCGAAAAGATGACTCTCTTTATATACCGCTAGACCAACCCACTCAATTTAAAAAAATTCCTCAAACTCGGGTGATTAAAAGGACCTAAGAATAGATTTGGTTTGGTTAAAAAAATGTTCGTTACCCTAGGGGACGTTTTAAAAATTGTTGCAAGCCAAGGTCAGTCGGGAGGGTTTAAAAACTGAAAATTCGGCACTTTTTACAGCACCGCATAAAAATTCATTTACTTCTGTCTATATCTGGCTGATTTTTAAAGAAGGTGCCTTTGTCACAAAGTCTCCAACATCAACTCCCCACCCCCACAGCACACTCGTAAAATCGCTTAAAACCCCGTGTAAAGACGCAATTCGTAAAAAATCTCAACTTATAAGGATTATCAAAGTTCATCTACTATATGGCTGTGTAAAAATGCGTTATTGTTAATTGGTTTTGGCCGGAAATGGCACTTGAAATTACCCCCAAACCGCTGGTTTTTGAAATAGCTCTTAAAACAAGCCGCTGAAAAAAGGCAATGTTCAACTCTGTTTTTCGATCTTATAGACTGCTCGGATCTCTGCTCATCAACAAAATTTGTAGATTTTGAAACGTACTTTCACATGAAAAGAACCGCATTAAAATCCGACCAGGCAGACCGGAGACACATTGCTCTAAAGTTAGGTGTTTTGAACAAAATACTAGGGAAACGTAAGACGTATGCTGCATGTGTTCTAGGCTAATGGTACATAGCAAATAGGGTTTTTTTTAAAAGCTTCATCCACCCATGGTAGGAACAGATTAAGCGTTTTTACCCGAAAACCTACCAGGCAGACCGTAGATTCATTGCTCTAAAGTTAGGTGTTTTGAGCGAAAATGAGGCAAACGTAGCCGATATTTTGAAGGCACCTTCTTTAAAAACCAGCCAGATATGTCTGTATATCAGATTACTCATTTATCTTTATTCATCGAGAAAAGAGGCTGCACCGACGATTTTTGTTCGAAATACAAGTGCAGCTCTTGTCCTTTGCTGTTGCGGTTTGTTGAAGCCTCGGGGAGTGGAGAATCTGGAGAAAATCGACGACGATCGATCAGGGGTCTTTGCTTCACACGAGTCATGTTTCCATCCTTGTCTTTCTTTCTCGAATAACTAATGAAAACTAGTAAAATTGCACTGGTGATTATCGAAAACGGCGCGCGCCGATTGGTCGAGAACTTCATTCACTCAAGCTATAATCACCGCTAGGTGATTACAGCAATTTTCAAAATGGAGGCCAGATTTGTTGATGTTTCGGAGTCACAAATTGAGCAGTTTATTTAAAATGCCGTGCTTCAAAAGACAAAAGTTGCTTCAAAGTTTGGAGTTAAGCTATTCAAAGGTATGTTGGTAAATTAAGCAAAATTTTCCTTTCGCGAAACATTGATTTTCAATGGACGTTAATGGGGGAGGGGGGTCTGATTAGTAGTGGTGGACGTAAAGAAAATTAACTCTTGAAACAAGAAAAAAATGAAAAAAAACGTTCTTGAAGGATAACTGGCTGTTTCAAAGCAAACACAGCTCGTTATTAAGCTTCAAATTGTGCTGGTACACATGTACAGTACAGATTGATCCCCCTCCCCCCGTATGCCTTCCTGGGGATTTTATCAGATGACAAGGACTGGATTTCCACTTGTACGCAGATGATACTCAACTGTATCTGTCCTTCGACTTCGTGCAAAGCCATATGGCCCTGGAAACCATTAGGGCTGACTTCTATGACATTAACGACTGTTTATCCAAAATTTCTTAAATTTAACTCTAGCAAAACTGATGCATGTGTTATTGGATCGCATCAATTCTAATCAAACTGAACCTCCCCTTATTAGCTATGCACGTTGAGCAGAGTGAAATAGTTACTGAGGAATCGATTACAAATCTTGGAGTTGTCAGGGACCAATACCTAAAGCTAGATAGGCATGTGAATAAAATATTCAAAGTTTGCATGTTCCATCTTCGAAACATTTCTAAGATACGCCGTTTCCTGACTACCGAAGCCTGCAAGTTATTGATTCATGCCCTTGTATCATCACGTCTGGACTACTGCAGCTCAATTCTCTATGGCTGTAACCAATTTTACTTGCAACGTCTTCAACTTATACAAAACTATGCTGCACGCCTTGTTTATAGGGTTCCAAAGTTTAGTCATACCACTCCATATCTCAAGGACCTCCATCGGTTGCCTGTGCAAGCAAGAATTCAGTTCAAACTACTACCTTATGTATTTAAATGTATTCATGGAAGCGGCCCTCAATATCTGTCCTAGCTACTCTGTCGAAGAACGACGCGCCTGGGCCTAAGATCTGCTAATTGACCCTTTCAAACTTTACATCCCAAGAACGCAATGAAGGGCGGAACGGAGCACGGCAGACCGTGCGTTTTCAACTTCTGGGCCCAAACTGTGGAACAAACTTCCAGCTTCTATTCAGAACAGCTGCAGCCTTGAGGTTTTTAAAGCTAGACTTAAAACATTTTCATTTAAGAAATTTTATCTTCTTTGTTGAACAGCTAACTTCATTTTTAAAAATTGTAAATAGTGTCTTTTTAGATATAGGCACTTTAAAAACATTGTTATTATTTTTATTATTACTGGTGAAAATGTTCACTGGAAAGCAGACAAAATGAACAGCCAGTGTGCCTCAGTATTAATTGACCAGCAAACTCTGAGCTTTAACAAACACAAAAACATCGTAAACAACAGGACTCTCACCTGTCAGTTGATGACTTGCTCAAAATACGAACAGGTATCAGTCTGCAGTCCGTGTATTTAGGTATTTTTTGGCGAAACTCAAATAAAAATAGCAGCATCAGTTTTGTTACACCATTAAATAAGAGACGGGTATCATATTCGGCTAAAACGAAGTTATACGACGTCCGAACGACATCTGGTGATCGGCTACAAAGTGTATTCGGAATCACGTGTGTTTATGTCCTTACTTTCTTTCGGAATCTATTCGATGACTATAAGGCTATGTGATCTTTCCAGAAGGTAGTTTCTGTAGCAAAAAAGAAGTGTTAGTTTCCCGTAACCTCCCGCCTCCTTTTTGCCTGGCCGCTCCTTTTTTCTGTTCATTGTTATTTTTTTTTAAATTAAAAACAAAAAATACCTTAGCAAAATCTGAAAAACTTGGTGAAAAACCTAATTCTGCTGTAAAATATCCTCAAACAGAAAATCGCATTTGATGACTTGGTCCTCGTTTTTTGCTTTCTTGTTTTCAAAAGAATTAAAGGAAAGAAAAAACCGCGGTCCATAACCTGTCGTACGGACCTCGCACTCGGGTAATATGAGGTATTTACCATTTTGCCCGTTTGGTCTAACTTACCTCATCAATAAATAAAAAACGTGAGTCGATTTTCTGTTTTTTTCTTGGTTAACAAGTGTTAAGTCGACCCATGTTTTTTATACTGGGAGACTAGTTTTGAAAAAACTGTTTTATCTGCGTGGGTGAGTGTGCTGAACAAATGTGTTTGATCAACAAAAGTTGATATGGTATGTTTTTCGCCTGTGGCCGGGATAAAGTGTTTAGCTGACGTTTCGAGCGTTAGCCCTTCGTCGGAGCAGTTTTTATACAACAATTTTCACATATCAGGACTTTCCGCGACAAAAATACAAGCTGCATGACTTGCCAGGTTTTGAAACGAGCTTTTAAAACTCCTTAACTTTCCAGGTTTTCCATGCCCTGTATGAACCCTTGGTAATTAAACTTGCCATAATGATGTGGTTACTCATCTATCCGAACCACCATTGAGTTGTGGAATTTTCGAATTCAACACACTTGTGTTTCCTGTTCCGTGTTGTATAATTCCTTCTCGCCAAGTGGGCCATTCACTGAACCAGGAGCATCCAATTGGCATTTAAAATTCCGGGAAGAAGTAGTGATGTGTGGGTGCCAGAAAACATTATTAGGAAAGTCAACGGTGCAGTTCTCACAGCCAAACCCGCGTACGTATACTTTCTCCATCACTTCACAATCTTTGTCATTTTTCGAATGAAATAAATCTACTTCATCCAGTTTGGCACGAAGGTAGTCTAAATAGTCCAGACCAGCGGGAAAGTTACATGTCACCCTGAAATGGGTTGATTGCTCTGAGATGCTCTTCATGTGGATCAGGGGTAAACGGAACAGTTCCCAGCTAACACTGAAAGGTAAACAGACAGTGTTAGAGTAACACGGGAAATGTTATTAAGATGTAAAGCTTATTTTTGAATGGCAAAAGCAATCTTTCGTAACTTGCCGTCAAACTGTCTGATGTAGCAGGCCGCTAAAGCAATAAACGTGTATAATATATATCAGTAGTATCATTTTGCCTATTTTACTTTTTCGAACAGCATTTTTGAAAAATGTAAACATGACACGCTTTTTATATGTATAATTCTGCCAAAAAATTGAATAAACGACTAAAAATGGCTCTTTTGTGGCACCGCATGAAATTGATGAACCTCGCAAGCTGATTGGATGATCACCTAATTGATAAGAAGGTATTTCAGATAGAATTGCATGATTTTAGTAAGCGCCGAGTCGAAACGTTATACGCGAGCCTGTGTTTTCTTTAAGTTTGGTAGCAGAACAACAAACAATGGAAATATACTGATGTCGAAAGGCCTGTTTTCGATAGAGAATATCTGTAGAAATTGAGCAAGAATGTGTACTGCCGAACTTTGTGCCAAAGTTTGATTTTTTTGCCGGAGAGACTGCTAAAAAAACCTTTAATCCTTGCAAGTACGAGAAAACGGCAGCAAAATCAAAGACAATGAGAAATAACTCTTTTGGCAGAAAAAAAGCAGCGAGAATACAAAAGGATTGAGCAACAAGCTTAGGCATTCATAAACGAAAGTTGGAAGCCATAACCACTAATATAAAAACTGCGATTGCCGTTTGCCGATTTCGTTGTTGGTACGAAGGAAAACAACTCAAAGAGCTTGAACATAACAACAGTAACGAAACAAGTAGCCCCTATAACTGTTAAAGCAATCCATTTTGGAATTCGACAGACAAATAAAGTAACCAAGACAAAGAAATCCGAGCCAGGCTAAAAGGTTACAATCTTACCGCAATATTTTGCGACGTTAAACGCCCTTCCATTTTAACGGAAAGAAAGACAAACCTGCCGTCAGTTCACTCTTCAGCTCCAACAATTTAGTCAACAAAGCAAGTGACAACAAGAGTAATTACTCTTGATTAATAACCGGAGCCATAGAAGATTGTTTACAGGCACAATTTTCAACAACTAACCTGTTTTAAATTTCACCAGGCCCACTAAAACTTTTACCGATTTGAAGTTGCAGGCGAAGAAAGAAAACATGACTCCGAAGTTTAAACACAGCCATTTATTTTAAAGAATTTGGAAACACAAATGACAGTTTTAACTTTAGCTTCTAAAATGGAACCGCGTTGAAGTTATTACTAGTTTCTTTTAACTTGTACTTGTATGAAGTTCTTGTACTGAAAAGTTCTTTCAACTCGCTTCACTCATCTATTCAAGACACTAAGAAGTTTGACGATCTCAACTGATTAGTGATACAAATGCTCACAGTCTTTTTCCAAGAATAACGCTTTTCCTGTTTGATCTCTAGATCTGTTTTGAGATTCCATTTTAAGTGGAAATTGTCAGAAGCATTAATTAATTACCTGTCCCCACGAAACATTTAAACATTCAAGCTTGCGAAATTCATCCATTTCATGCGATTTATGGAAAATCCATTGCCTGACTTGTGAACTCCACGTTAAATTTAACTTAAAAAAAAAATATGGCACTAATCGCTTCCCACTTAGTGCGATCTCGTTTTTCTCGTAAAATTTGACGTGAAATTCGCTCGTCTGGCAATGGATTTTCCTTTAATAGACCATATAACGGTTCCCGCCAGAAAAGTAACCAAGCCTTTATATGAAAACGAGGCTAAGTTTAAGGAAAATAGCTAATTAAGAAACTTTTTTTTTATTTCAACTTATCTAGCTGTGCGTTATGTGCGAGGCTAATCTTTGCCTGGGTTTCCTGTAGACGCTTGGTTGCATGGAAAATGGTCAAAAGATCATCTTTGATTATCCGAGTTTTACGGCGTACCCGAGCGGCCCGTCTTTAAATTGAGTTCAGCCTGTTCGAATAATCGAGGGTGGACTGTATCAATTTTTCAATCCTTATAATTGTAGAAAGTTTCCTTGTGTTGTAATGTTGCCGGCTAATTTTACTTTTAACAATGTCTTTTATTTTTTCAACACTCAAAATTAAAATCCCCAACTGACAGATGGGAAAGAACTTTGTCTTTCAATAACATAGTTGCAAATATTTACAAATATTTCATGAGCGACTTCATTATTCACTATTCAACATATTAAAACCTAAAAACTTTCCAATAATCTTGTTTCTGCAACTCTTTGAGATAAAATGAGAGAAAACGTAAAATAGGCAACCCACCTGTCTTCGCCATACGACTTATCTTTGGAGAAATGTTCACTTTGAACTTTTCCGTTATTAGAAAAGGAGAATGACTCAACCAAAGTCCACGTGAATCCTTCTTCAGAATCAAAGTTACAAAACACTTCAAAAGTTTTTCCGTTTATGTCTCGAAGAACATATTTACCGGAAATGGGTGCAAGGGAAACAGATCTTTGATCGGCAAAATCTTTGCAGGATTTGGCTTTGGTCTGACAAAACTTTCCAATGTATCCATCTTGACAGCTGCAAGTGAAACTGTACTTGGACCCTTGACAGTGCTCCGTACAGTGGGCACCGTTCAGACATGGTTGAGACCCGCAGCAGTTGTTGGAACATTTGATTTTACCAGCAGCGGGTTGCGTAATCTCTTTCGGCTAAGGAAAATAACAACAAAAATTAAAAATCCAGAAAAGAAACAAACTACGACTGTCCACATACTAGGAGTACATCTTTTTTTTTAAAAAAAAAAAGATATAATAAATTTAAAAATCAAGTAATGACATACAACTTATAAAGTGGTAAAAAGTATAAAGTAAAAGGAAAAGTGGAAAAATAAACTAAATTAAATTAAGTAATAAAATTTACACTAAGTTAAATGAAAGTAAGAACGAGAAAAATCTTCTGTGTATAAGCAAACCCCATCAACAGGATCAACTCCCCGAGAAAATTTAAATAATTCAGATAAGAACAGCGATCGAACTTCTGTAATCATTATTTTCGTACCCTAGTTTCTGCATCTTTACATACACACTATCAGCAAAATATCTATTAAGAAAAGCTCCCAGAGGGCTTTTCGTATTTATTCGAATTATGACCATGATTGGTCAATATTTGATTTTTGGATTTTAGGGTGGGCACTAATTAACTTTTCACTACTTTTACGTTGTGCCACAGAAAAGTGACAACAGTACAGGAATGTAGATCGCCGTTCGTATGCATTGTTGGACGTACTTAATTTTTGTTTAGGGTAAGGGGGAGGTTGGGGTTTTTTACTACACCCTGCGTTCAATCTCGGCTACATCCAACTGCAATGACCTGGATAAGCAAATATCTCCGAAAGGATGAAATAAGGAACGTTTACACTTTAGCTGCTAGAGTGAAATCGAAAAACAAAGTCGGAGAAATGCAGTATAAGATATCAAATAAATTTGGCTGATTTTTAAAGAAGGTGCCTTTGTCACAAAGTTTCCAACATCAACTCCCCCACCCTCACAACATACTCGTAAAATCGCTTTAAGCCCCATGTTAAGACGCAATTCGTAAAACATCTCATTTTATAAGGCCATCTACTCTATGATTGTGTAATAACGCGTGTTTGTTAAATGGTTTAGGCAGGATTTGGCACTTGAAATTACCTTAAAATGCTGGTTTTTTAAACAGCTCTTTAAACTTATCGCTGAAAAAAGGCAACGTTCAACTTTGATTTTCGATCTTTAGAACTGCTAGGATCTCTGCTCATTAACAAAATTTAAAGATTTCGAAACGCACTTTCAGATGAAAAAAAAACGCATCAAAATCCGACCAGGCAGACCGGAGATACATTGCTCTAAATTTAGCTGTTTAGAACGAAATACTAAGGAAACGTAGCCGTGTACTGTGTTCTTGGCTAATGTTACATAGCAAATAGGTTCATCCACCAATGGTAGGAACAGATTCAGTGTTTTTTAATTACCGAAACCCGACCGGGCAGACCGAAGATACACTGCTCTAAAGTTAGGTGTTTTGACCAAAAATAAGGCTAACGCAGCCGATATTTTGAAGGCACCTTCTTTTAAAATCAGCCAGAAATACTTAGCCACGAATGTGCTATTAAAGAAAATGAACCGAAAGGATTCCGAAATCTGTAGTTTTTTGCGCAGAAGCAAGGGAAGATTTGCGACACCTCTTCTGCGATTGTCATGTGATAAAAGAATTTTGGACGGCATTTAATAAATGGTGGACTTTTTTTTACTGAAGAAAAAAGGTTGCGGTTTTGTTGCAAATTTAGAAACAGGCGTATTAACGATTGGGGATTAATAAAGCGTTTACTAATCTTACCTTCGGCATAAACTGTCGATGCACATTGAAATATCTGTTGCCAGTTTTACGCACCAAGGCGTGCGGTTTGGTGGCGGCGTTCTCATGCAGAAGTTCACAGTTCTCGTTACCGGACATTTGTAACGCGAGACACTTGCACTCATGTAGGCATTCTTGCAGACACTCTTCGAAATTCCCACCATGAATGACACGAAAGGTGAACCCTTCCAATGCATAACCCTCGAGGGAATCCCTAACGTAAAAAGAAAAGAAATCGATAGAGTTGTGCTTATTAACGAGCAATTATCAATGAAATGTTGGATGCCCGACTGGCTGAAAAAACTAGTGCTGGAAAAAGAGTACAGCACCGAATTAAATATTTGTGTTATGTCTACGTTGAGTTTCTGGGTTCATGCTATTGAGTATAGGAATATTATAAATAATTTTGAGCCCCTGGTTCTATCAAATTTTGATCTTAAACCAGACCAGAATTTGAAACTTTGACTTAGTTCAACATAAGATGACGGACACTGCTTCACTTGTCCGAGAAATTCAGCAAAACTAGTAGCGTTAACAGGCTGCATTTTTAGAAGCACGAAACTGTCCAGACCTGTAAGTGCATCCTGAGGATGTCCCAGACTAAAAAAAGAGCATCGAGCACTTTACTCTATTAACATCGATTCAGCTGCATAATTCGCTTCATAAGGTGTCTGGATAGAAACCAAATTTATCACATATCATGCTTCGGTTGCTATAGAGCGAAAGGAGATGGTTATCTTTGCAACCTAATGTATAGACTAGTTGCTCAAAAAATAAAGCTAAATGTATTTCATTGCTTACTTAGTGTATATCTCATCTCTAGAAGTCAAATGAAAACTTTCGAAAGCCAACCTGTCAACCTAGAAGTGACAACGGTAACAATAATAAAGTAATAATGGGATTCTTGCTTAGCACCATCTGCGAGAAATTTGCGTATGAAAAACAGCCAACGTTAAGAACAGACTTTTTTGAATTGTACAGAAAACAAATACTTTCTCTAAAAAAAAACTAAAACAGTAAATTATTATTTGCAAACTTGAACACGAAAAACTTTGCAGTTATTTTATATACATCCTAATACATAACGAGCAACAACAAAATGTATCTCAGATTGTAACTAAAAATTTAAATGAAAAGTTTTTATCTTCTTCCAAAATAGGTTGAGGAAAAGCGAGGAGCTTGTTTCTGGTTGCTGCCAAAAATCATTGAAATAAATTATTTCTCAGCAAGTGTTCGTCAGTGCAACATCGCATGTAGCCGCTGTGCACGTACAACTTTGTTTCAAATCAATTTTGTATAGAATAAAATGACCTTATATTGCTTTCTAGCCGACCAGCTTCGCTAACTAATAAAGCATGCCTATGCTTCTAGTTGGTTTGAGCGAACGGGAAACAACAGACGTATTAGTTGGCGCGCAATATGTTCGCCACTGAGCAAGTTTGTTTGAGAATGCTAAGAGCTTTGAAGCTTAAATCTTTCCAATGTTTTAGAGTATTCAGGGTCAGCCGAAGAATTAGGCGTTTTCATAAAAATAGAGCTGTTCGTTTAGTAAGAATCATATTGGATTAGATAGTATGACGCAGCTAGATATTTTCTGGGGGGGGGGAGTACTTTGGGGTAAAAAGGAAAGGGAGGACCGTCGCAAATCCTAGAAAACTACTATACGTCGATCTTTGACGTCACCGATGACGTCATGCACATAAAAGGGCAAAATGTACAATCTGGCGTGACGTCATAATATTTTATATTTGACTTTCCGAACTTTTTCATTTCCGAATTTTTGTTTGTTTGGTTAATTTAAGACCCTATATACTGAATAAGCTTTAAATATACACAGAGTTGACAACAATTGGCAATTAACGAGTGCCACCTCAAACACTTCTCGTTTTCCAGTTCACATTTCCAGGCATTCTTACAGCCCTGAGAAACTTTTTAGGGAAAAAATAGGGATTTCTTAATTTAAAAATTAGGGAATTTTAGGGACAAAATGGCTCAAAAATAGGACATTTTAGAAGAAAATTTCAAGTATAAGTATACAGAGATATTGGAGGAGTGCTAAGTGCCGGAGCATCAAAATGTATTCACTTACCATTATGCTCCAAATCATAATCAAAATGGTCCCTTGCGGACGACAACATACAAATAATAATAAAAATTTTTTTAACTATAACTTTGTAGAATAATCTTTGCTCAAAATAATTGACCAATTGGTTTGGTTATTTGAATCTTGGATCTTTTTTTACTGCAAGCCTCTCTACGTTTCAACTTGTTATCTGTTGCCGATTTTTATATGCACCAGTCATTTGAAACTCCCGCCCTTCCCCCCCCCACCTCGGGGATAGGCAGGGGAAAGCAGGGATGTTCACCCAAATCTCACCATCTCTTATGGCCCCGGGGTGCGGGGACTTCACGATTGCTTCATTTCCTTGCCCCTTGAGGCGGGGACTTAACCGGAGAATTAGCGGAGCATTCACCGACCTTTTCGCGCCACAATAGTAATTTATCTTGGGACCGTGACTTGACATAAACTATTGCACAAAAAGAGACAGAAGCGACAGAAGCTGGTGGATGCTTGAAGATGCTTTGTAAGGTTTGGAAAAGAGATATTAAGAAGGCCATCATAGCTGATTCCTTTTCAAGCCTCATTTATAGCAAAGGTAGGTGGTTTGAGTAGTTTATTTGGCCAGCTATCCATAGCAAACAGATGCAAATATTTGTGAATGAGATTATCATCATCACGCCTCGGTGTGTTTCATTGTCTAGTTTGTGTGCAGATATGTC
>JAOBRG010344836.1:0-14099 GCA_027574985.1 Umimayanthus nakama | reverse complement strand
TAAACTGTTTGAGAACGTGAGTAGCCACATTAGTCAATTTCTTCTTTGCGCAGTTGTGAACCCTTGTCGTCCAAACCCTTGTCGAAACAGCGGAAGGTGTGTCAGGAGAAGGATTGGGTACTACTGCTCATGCATTCTGGGATACACTGGTCGACATTGCCAGTCAAGTGAGTACAATCTTACAAGAGTTTATCTCTCGCAACCCGAACCATTTTATCGACACTACCTTTTTCTTACCCAGATATCCGGATACGTGTGGACTGGGCCATAGAAAAAATGCAACATAATAAAATACGCATTAATCATGAACGTTCGTTCTTTACGGGAAGCGACTTTAACCTTCTCGCAGGCTACCTTACACTCGAGCTCAGTTAATAAGTAGTTAATATTTACATGTTTTGCCGGGCAATGGGAAGACTTCACAGCTAAACTGTAAATTTTCACTTAGTTTAACTACAGGTTGTTTCTAAATCCTCAGGAGGGGCGTTCAGCTGCAAGGGCCGTGCAAATGGCAACTATGAACACCCAACCGTCTGCTCCAAGTTCATCACGTGTTCGAACGGTTACAAATACATCAGAAATTGCGCCACAAGCACTACGTACTTCGACCAAGCACGTGATCGCTGTGACTACGCAAAAAATGTGGATTGCAGTAAAAGAGGTTTGATAGCCTTCTTTGTTGTTATCGTTTATAAGTAAATCTCCATTTTATCTGTCTTGAACGAGTTTTTGAAATGGTTATTATGTGGATGCTTTTCATCTTATA
Organism: Umimayanthus nakama; assembly: GCA_027574985.1. Classification (NCBI taxonomy): domain Eukaryota; kingdom Metazoa; phylum Cnidaria; class Anthozoa; order Zoantharia; family Parazoanthidae; genus Umimayanthus; species Umimayanthus nakama. Next base: position 13,333 of record JAOBRG010344836.1, on the reverse strand, counting down.
AATACTCATATATGTATATGCGAACGTTCAGGCTGGAAAAACCCAAAAATTTAAAGCTTGTTATAGCATAACGTTGATTCTGAAAAAACAATTAATAAGTTGAAATTTTAGTTTTTGTAGAAAATGAAAAGAATTGTTAACAAATTGTAAAGTAACACAGATTTTATAGACATTTTTTATTTTAACTATAGTCGAGCCCCGGTAACTCGAATTGCCAAGGGAAACTGAAATTGGTTAGAGTTGTCGGGGTTTTGAGTTATTCCCAAAAACACCATGGGGGTTTTTTGAATAAAAAGCCCAGAAACACTTGATTGGAGTGGTTTTAATCTTATTTGTATTTTATTGTAAGATTTCTAGCAAAATGTAGGAGTATGAAAATGACAAAACAAAAAAAGTATGAAAACCACGTGCTATGGGAAAGTAACTGCTATTCAGAATGTTCAGCGCTAAACCTCACTTTAACATATGTTGAAAAATCTATTCACAAATTGACTTAGAGTTTTCGAGGGTAAAATTACAAAACAAAGTACCTGAAGGGAAGTAAAAACTGCTTCAAGTTACCGGGGTTTCAAGTTATCGGGGTTTCAAGTTGTTGGGGTAAAAATTACAGTAAATATGTAACGCAAATTAAGGGGGGAAACTAGTTTTCCTTCGAATTAGCGGGGAATTCGAGTAACCTGAGGGTTCAACTGTACAACGTACACTTCAGCACACATACCACACATACCTAATACTCCATAAGTGCAGCTTTGGATAGAAAGTGTCGTTTACAGAAATCTGAAGACCAAAACTTAAAAGAAATCCTGCGTCCCTCCCTCCAAACTCACCCCCCCACACACACACACACACACACACACACACACATCTACAAACACACACACATCCCCACCACCACCAAATAATGTAACTCAAGGTAAAAATAGAACTTTAAAGTTATACACATGTATTATTTTAAAAATTGCTTATGTCTAAATATCTAACACAACTTTACTTTTAATAGGTGGGTACCATTAGTCACGTGATCGCACTGGACTTCGATCAGACTTGGAACAGAACATTAACGAATCAAGAATAAGACTTCATACAAACGTAATTGGTTTTTTCAAGCTTATTTCTAAATCAAAGGGGTTTTTTGTGTAACTCTTCGGCACGTAGTTGTTTCCTTAACTTATCAGTTGACTACTGCAGAGTTTGGAACAACATTTTTGTAAGTTTTTGTTGTGGCAATACTATTACGGATTAGTGATTAGTAGCAAGGAAAGAAAATGTTAGACTTTTCAAACCAGCATACATCAGTATATGTTTGCTTTTACAACAAGTGTAAAGTAAATTGCAATAAATAAAATGGCGCCCATTCTCTCAATGCTTCCATCTTCCCTGCATTACCAAGGACTAAACTAGAGAGGGTGAAGGAGGGTCAAGGGGGTTGGTTGGGTGAAGGGGGTTGATTGGGTGAAAGGATAGATGGGGGTAATAGTCCCTTTGCAGCTGGATGTCATATGGTACAAACTCCAACATATTGGAGAGCAAAATAACGTACTAGAAAAGTGTGATTTTTCTTGGTTTACATTTCCCAGTGGAGTCTTGTCAAATTCTCTTGCTTTCCAATATGTTGGATTTTTTACCATGTGACCTCCAGCTCCAAATGGCCTATTCTGACTAACGGCCTGATGGGGATTTGCCGCTATATCTGCACCACTTAGCTTTGGGACTGGAGCTTGTAGACTGATTGGGTCGGTCGTATTCCCAAAATCTGACTCGAGTGTGCGCAGGCATCCCAAGCTTATATTGCAAAACCTGCAAACCGGAGGCATTATAAGACTTTGTATTGGGAATTTACTCGTTTCTCAAAAATCCGTGAAAACTGCTTTATTTTGGAAATAACGTTTACTTACCTTCAGTTCACCGTGTATCTGTGTGTTGTGTGCATTTTGGGCGCAATTTGAGCTCATTTAGGGTGAGAACACCGCGAAGTGTTCCTCCCTACATGTATAACTTATACAGAACTCGGAAGGCTGGAGTCTTCACACGCCATTTGCAAGCAAAGCGCAAAACAGGCCCAACAAACTCTTCTCCCGGCGCAACAATTCTTGCCTAAACGCCACAAAATCAACCTATTCATAAAGCCCAATAAAGTGTCCATCGCATAAGTCCTCCTCAGCAAATAAGAAGCAGTTTCAGTCCATCAAAATGTGAGTTATCCGTGATCAAAATCGTTTCTGCTTTTCTTGTGACCGGTCATTAGGACACGGATTGATAGAAAGGATCTCTCGGGAGCTGGGGAGCTGGGGCAAATACATTGTCGTCACATTTCCCATACACACTTTACATGTCATTTTAGTTAGCCAATCAAAACAGTGTTTACAAATTCAGGTAAAACTTTGGAATCTCCAGAAAAGAATTGAACTCAACGTGCTGATTGTTTGGTTCTAGTTCGTTTTGTCAAATTCTGAAATTTTTGGTCTTTACGAACATTAATGGGGATTAAATTAGCTCCCACGGCACAATCTTTACCTCCGATGGATTGTTGCGTAAGTCTCGAAACTGTTCGATGAATTCGCACTCTTTTCACAATAAAATGGGCACGCAGTGCGGGTGAGCTTGTCGAACAACATGAAAAACTCGATTTGGGAGTTTTGAACAGAACGTGAACTCGGGAGTACAAATCATTTCAATCTTCATGCAACTTTAAAAACAAAGCTTCTAACTCTTTATACTCACACACCATCAGAAAAAAACAATAAAGAAAAGAGTTGCACAAACAAACAAAAAGGTAAAACAGAAAGATAAAAATTCAGCAGCCGTCTTCGTTGACGTTCCCGGCCGTCCTCTCTAATAACCAGTCAATCCGGGAGATAACCAGTTCTGGAAGACGCCAGGGCTATTGTTTTGCGTCGTCGCCTATTGTTCGATCGAAGGTGCTTCGGCAAGATGAAGTAGAGTTCGAAAATCCCTTGGTTTGCGCCTTTCCCGTACTTTTGCCAGAGTTTGCAAACAAAATCAAGAGAAGAAGAGTTTAGGAGAAAAGTAGTGCAAAAAAATTAGAGAATACTTATTGATAACAACCGTTTTAAGCAACAAACCCTCCTGGTTGCCGCCATTTTGACCTGTTCACAATTCAATTCAATTCAATGGCTCAACGGGGTAAAGCGTCCATCTCACAATCAGAGGGTCGCAGGCTCGAGTCGGCTCTGGGGATACAGCATTTTTTGGAGTTTATTTTTGTACCGCGTGCGCACCAGACCTCCACTGACAACTGTACTAAGACGCGTGGGTGAATTTAATTCAAATTTAATAGCGCGCCTCAAATAAAGGAACAAATCAATTATAACCAAATCTCGACAACCGAAAAAACACCGAAATAAAACAGTAAGGCTTAACTCTACAAACACGCATTCTTTGTTTTTTCTTTCTTTCTTTGTCAAGGTTTGCGTTCTTTAACAATGGAGTTTGGGTTACTTATGTTGCTTTTCATCCAATGGGATCTTTCGTTAGTAGAGTTAAAGACGACCCAAAAAACAAACGGTTTCGAATTCTCAACTCGGCTCCACGGGCCGAGTAATAAAGTAAAGCGACTTACTGCAAGTGTGCCTTTAAAATTATCGTCGAACTTCAAGCGAAAACAAACCCAACATGGCATAATCTTTCGTCCTGTAAAAATAAGTAATCGGCGCTGGAGAGCAGACAAAATGAACAGACAGTGTGCCTAGTGACCTGATACTTGAGCTAAAGCAAACACGAAAACATCGTAAACAGGACTCTCACCTGTCAGTACGTTGATGAACAGTTCAAAACACGTATAGGACCGGAATTAGTCTACAGTCCATGTTGATTAGGTATTTATTGGTGTAAATTGTATCGTAGTTACACGGTTGAAAACCAGTTGCAACATCTGTTTTGTGACACCATTAAACATGCAAGATTCGGGTGTCATATTCGGCTATTGGAAACGAAATGACACAACGTCCGAACGATATTTGGCGATTGGCCACAAAAGTGTTTTCGGACTCAGGTTGTTACCGATGACTATATGGCTAAGCCTTCCCAGAAGGCAACAGCCACAATAATTGACCTCTAAAACTTAAAAGTCTTTAAGTGGTAGCCTTTCATCCTTAAACAACAAAACAGAACACTTGTAAGGCTGAAGTGACAAAACGCACGTACGTCTGAAGAAACAACAGTGTATTGGACTTCGTAAAGTTAAGACTGTTAAATTACGTTGATCAAAGCGGAAGGTTTGGCATATTTTAGTTTGTTTCAATTCAAGGTTTTCTCCAGTTATTCCGAAGATTTACGAAGATTTTCCGAAAATTTCTAAAAATCATAAAAACATCTAAAAACACTTGTTTCCGAAGTTTGCTGAAAATTTCCGAAGATTTCCAAACACTTCCGAAGGTTTCAAAAGATTTTCCGAAAATTTAAAAAAACACTAAAAACTAGTGAAAATCACTTTCGAACCAAAATTTTGCGAAGTTTTCCGAAGATCTCCAAACACTTCCAGACATTTTCCGAACACTTCCGGACGTTTTCCAAACATTTTAAAACCATTTTGAACCATTGCTCATTTTATCCAAACTTTTCCAAATTTGCCAAACATTTTCCAAATTTTTCAAGTTTTTAACCGTTTAAAATTCCCCAAAACGGGGAGGTTTCCGAGCTCTTCGGAAAATTTTGTTAATTTTTCCGAAGATTTTGGCATAGGATAAAGTAGTTATGCAATGCTTTCATGTTGGATACCGTGGAACATGCCGCTGGTTATTAATATTTTATTCGTATACACAATGGCCTAAAGGCTCCTGTGTATACGGAAAATTAAAGTGACGCGTGGCATATTCCACGCTATCCCACTTGAAAGCATTGCATAATTATTATGCATCACAACTGTTCAATAAAGATATTTGATTTATGTATTAACCCTCTAAGTCTTTTCATGCTGGCATGCTGAGCTCCTTTATACTCGAGTTTGATGATTATTTTAGACTTTTACATGTACTTTTCATTAGCCGTGCTTGAAGATTCTTTGACATCACTTAAACATAACTGGTACCTACATAGAGTACTCTCAAGAATAACAAATCAAAATCATTACAAAACATTCAGCAGTTGGCGCTTTAATCATTATTTTAGCAATCATCTGACTTCAGTTTTTATGTGAAATGCTTTGTGTTCTCTGAAGTCTAAATTAAACGATTGTATATTATGTTTTGGTGGAGATATATTACAGTATTTGATCTTTTCGGGATTTGGGATTGAATGAGACTAACCGAAAGTATAGCAAAATTTGTTTGGATATGAGCTACTCTTCAGCAGTTTAGATTTTCCGACTGCAAAGTATAAGCTAGTTCCGCAATAGCTGCATAAGTTTTTAAGCTTTTCACTCTACTTTCTTGAGATTTACGTGTGATGCGTTTGCGTTTTTGTTACTTTATTTAACCGGCTTAAACTGAATAATATCGGTTTTTACCCCAGCACCTTTCACTGTTTCTTCTATCTCTCTCAATCGGCCACATCAGTCCGCGAGGCGACGCCTGAAAAACTGCACAATGTTTTGCCTAACTTCAAGCTGGATGGGTAGTGTGATAAAATTTGGTTTTGTTGTTTATATATTATAAATATGTATAATTTTTTTGATTAAAATAAAACTAACTAAAACAAATTACAAGTTGCCCACGAAATGACGAGATTGCTGTTCAAAAATAGTTTATAGAACGTTCACACTTCTCTGAGTGTCAGATGAGTTGTGCGACCTGCCCACAATTCAGAAGGCAATTGAATGAATCAATTGAAAATAATTAAAAGAAACTCAAAGAAGACTCTCCTTGTACTCAGCGGTACTTTTCGCATGTAATATGTCACGTTCTGTAGTATTTCTGCTTGTCAATTCTAACGTGTTTTTCATAAACTATAGTTACGGTTTTTGAAAAACTTAAGCAAATTCAGCCGAATCAGTTAATTCTCTGTTCTAATTTAGATATCTTCCAACTCATATTTTCCTGAAATGACGACCAATTCAGTAGATGCGGAAATAAGTTGCTGAAAATATTACGTGCCTTGATTGAAGTATTATGTAACAAGTGGTTTGGACCACAGGAACCAATAAGAAAATGGAAAATTTTCAATTTTAGGTATTCCTTGAGCATTTGGAGGTCAGGCGCACAAGCTTGTCTGTTTTATAAGGGCTTGCCTCTCGAGAACAGTCAGTTTGCAGATCACGCTGTAACCAAGATCATCACAAGCAAGCTATCAAGAACAGGGACAAGAAACTGGTTGAACAAAACTGAAGGTACGTAAGAAAATTCAACTTTTATTGGACTTGTTATTATGGAGGGAAGGTGCGTTTCTGCCTTGCATACCTTTTTATCGGGCACCTATTATGCATTTTTGTCACGCGTCAAGAGCTTGTTGTATGTATTTTTTTTCAGTTGTTTTTACTCTGTTTGGATTTTTTATTCCCCTCCCCCCTTTACTTTTCTAATGGTCCGTCCCTTAGTTTATTGTTTTTTTCTTTGTACGACTGATGAAACTCGAGGCTTTCTTAACTTTCGTTCACAGAGTATACACGCATTTTTTTGTAAGAATTTAACCAGTAACTTTGGGCTCAGCCTCGGCTGTTCTTGATTTATGGGCGAAATCAGCCTCAATTTGTTCTTAAATTGTGCTTATTTCCTGATATTTTGAACGGTGTGTTAGTTGCCCGGAATACTACATCTAAAGTGGCACCAAGAAATATGTGTTTGCTGAAACTTCATCAACGCAAAAACTTGAAACAGTTAATACAGCGTTTGCAAACGTGACGAGCACTCTTCCAGCGCCCGATGACCGAACTAAACTCCGACAAGTTTTGTTTTCATGTGCATCTCAGTCTGTGTACAAGGTATTAAATATATTTCTTAAACTTTTCTGATCAAAATTTGAACCTGGTGATTGTTCTTGTTTGTTCTTAATTTTTGTGCAAGTCTCAGCCTCGATGTTTTTATAAAGTTTGTTCTTATAAAAAAACAAAAGCGTGTAAAGATTTAATACTACCAGCATATATTTTTTCAGTACAGGTCCACCACGTGAACGACTCATTTGTTGGGTGCGGATTCTCGACAGAAACAAATCATAAATGAACAGTCAAAAGCAAATATCACAAACACTCCTAAACAAAACGAAGTAACAAGACAATATGATCGTGAAGTGATAAAAAGATCGTAGCGCAGTTAATATTACATTGACCCTGAACTGAACTGGATCAGTAGAAAGAGGGATCGAGGGAGCGTTCCGTTGGCTGGGTGACTATTAAATTTTCTTGGGTATTTGGACGTCTGTGTGATTCGAGAAATGATTTTCACTTTTATAAGCGAATAAAGCTTTAACAAAAGCTATAAATCTGCAACTGTTGAGTTTGATCGAGGTCTAAAGGCGCTGATCCAATACCAACCGGTCAGTTTCCTAATTACAATTTTATTGCTTGTGGCGGTACGGAAATCAAAACGAAACTGCATTATTTTTATTGTTTGTTGTTTCGACTTATATACAAGAAAAAGGTTTTAGATTAACAGCTCGCTTAGTGCAAGATAGAATTCTCAAGTTCCACTATAAAAGAAATATTCAGGCCATTGAGAACGTTGATTTCAAAGTTATTTCGGTGGACCTTCAAATTAAGCAAATTTTAATTACTGGTTTTGAATAGAAACATGATGAACGCGTGAATTCAGAGTTATGTAAGAGAGATGTATCGTAATTAGACCTTTCAGATGCTTCTCCCGACGTTTGGAACAATAAAGCTCTTACTTCATAATGATAAACAGACAAAATATTATGTAATTTCCTTCCTTTATTTCTAAAGTTAATATAACAAGTTTCTTCTGTCTATCACCATTTGGTATACAAATAGTGTTTATTTGTTAATATGTTCTTTTCTTAATTCTTCCCTCGTTGATTCGATAGGAATTTGACAAAGATGAAAGTTATTGCAACTTTATCAGCTAAATTTGCTTTCATCGTTAACTTGATAAATTTTCAACGGTTTTCTTAAACCCAAAGTGGCAGATTAGTTAGAATAAATTTTAAAAATCAAAAAGCCTGTGTCTGCGTGTGGGATAGCCTTCTTAGGGAAAGCCACTGCATCTTTGTAGCTGTGAAAACAGCTCGAACCATCCATTAAGTATTGTTGTCTTAATGAAATACATTGTTCTGAAGTTTTACACATTTTATCCTTTAAAGAGCCATTTATTTTGTACTGCCCCATCCATGCTTGTTACCTACGCTGAGAGAGACAAATATTTTTAAAAGATCATTTCCTGAGATACCAAAATTACGATATTCATACAATTCGTGTCCTCATTTGTACATACAGGCTCAAATCTATAAAAAAGATCATCGTGTCAATGGTGAAGACTTATCCAAAATACTTCTCAAATCTTGATATAAAAATATTGTGGGCTGTTTTGTAAAAATGAACTACTGAAATACAAGCCCTGGCAGCACACACCAGACAATGCCTGGGATAATGATGAATGAGCAATGTGATGAAACACTCATGACTTGCTGGATGATTTTACTTTGTAGTGTTACAGGTAAATAATTAGTTCTTGACTGAAAACTAAAATTAAACTTCAAAGACATTGTCTTGCATTACATAACTCATTATGTCAAAAAGAACTCATTATGTAATAATATGAAGACAAGTCAAAAAAATAAATAAAAACAGCTCAAGAAAACAATGAACTGCACACAAAAATTTCCCCAAATGTGCCAAACAGTAACTTTGGAAATGATTCCTACACACTACTCCCTCAGAGCTACTGTTGTACGTAGAGATGTGTGTGGTTTGCCTTAACAGCTCAGCATTTTTTAAATTGTTTCTACTCATCATACTTGTTGGTGGGGTAATTACGTAACAATAGTATTTAGCTTGCGAAAATTTTCTCCGGCAAACGTTCGCGAGTGTTACTGCAGACGCACATCAACAGTCTGAACTTTCGAGCAACTTTTAAGAGTTTAGCCGATCACTTCCACAGAACAAGGCTTCGTGTTTCGGTTACTTTCCAAGTAAAGCAGCAACTTAAGTTATTATAGCACAGTCGTTTGATAGATTTGCCTCGCTGGCCGATCAATTCTGGTAGTGACCCCGTAGTAGCTGTAATGTACTCACTGTGCGCTGCATGAATTGCTTTCCACGGTACTTTAAGTGCTTGGCTCGCTAGCCAATTTGTGGCGAGTCTGTTAGCTCTAGAGTCGAGTGCTTCGCTCGCTGGCAGGTTTACCAACTTTTTTTTCGCGTGCTCAGTCGTGAACTGATACGAATAACTTGCTTTCTTACTTTTAGTCTTTGGCCCACTGGCTGATTCGTGGTGAGCTTTGCTGTAGTTCGAGTGATGGCTCGCTGGCCAATTGTGAGCGCTGAACTTGTAAGCAGTTTTACTTTACGCTGTTTTAGACAACGAGTTCTGGTTTACACGAACACTTTAGAGAAGAGCACCCGCTTATCTGTCAATAAATAAAAGCAAAGTAGTTCAAAGAGGTGATCACTCACTCACCTTTTAAATAGCTTTCGACCCCAAAGCACTCGAAGAGACCACGAGCAGGTACGGAATCGAAAAGCACCACAGAACAGGCGCTCTAATTGGCTCTACTCCTCAAAAATTCTCTCTTTGATTGGCGTTAGTTACAATTGCAGGACTGGCTGACGAAAATTCTATTGTTAGTTTAAGTTACGCGAAAATCGAGATTTTTCTCCCTGCAACTTATGCACATACTCACGTTCACACGGCTACCTAACTGTATAATGCTGCCGCCTCTCAGCCTCGGCCTGCTTGTTACTCGGCCCGAAGGGAGCCGAGTTGAAATTCGGCGCTGGCTCTTTTTACTCGGCCTGTGGGAAGCCAAGCTGAAAATTCGGCGCTGACTCCATTTTTTGTGTCGTGATCTGATTATAATCAATTTTTTCGGTTATTTGAGGCGTGTTATTAAACTTGTATCAAATTCACTCACGCGTCTTGGTACAGTTGTCAATGTTGGTCTTGTGATCCAGTTAATATGGTGACACGATTTGTAGTGAACAAGTGAGACCGAATAAAACTGTTTTTTCTTGTCAATCTTAAACTTATATCAATCATACTAATACTCCGCAGAGTTCCACATATTAAATCATTTTTAGAAATACCAAACGCTTGAACTTTTGAATCATTCAGTATTTTGTTGAATTTTATCACCTATCAGTTGTGGCTTTACGATTTACATTTGTATTCTCGTAGCCGAACTAAGTTGTTAGTGTTTTACTGATAACCTAGCGAGAAGGAAGATGTTTAGTAGACATAGCATTGCCATGCGATACTTGAGGGACCGCGGAGCAACATTGAGATTTGGGGGAAGGGCACCGTTAGTGACTCAATATTGGGGGGGAGGCACAAGACACTAATTTTAAAGATATTGGGGGGCACTTGCTCCTCGGACCCTCCCCCCCTGCTCCATGGTCTTGCACAGAGACCATTTCACACTTTTGCACTACATGAAAAAGTCCAGCAAATTTGGCCGCTACCCGTCCTTCGTTTTTTGTTCTCGTTGCAAATTCATCCCAAAACTCTTCTTAAACTATTGTTTTTTCTTGTATATAACCATTATAAGATTTCTGTAACACAGTTTCCATGGCAGCAACGTACTCAATAGCACCAACTTCAACCCATTCCTTTTATTTGAGTTGTTGTCGGTCTTAACGAGAGCTTGAATCTTCGGCCGTATCGTATTTATTCGATTAACCTGGGCGTTTATTTAGTTTTTGGACCTTCAATGCGGGTGCTATTTCGAGGTGGCCACTTAAAATTCAGGGCGCTTATTAAATTTTCACCATTTTCAGTAAGTAAGAGGATTATTTTGTAACAAAACAACAAATGATAACAAAACATGAAAGTATTTGAGCATAATTTTATCTTTTCGTTGTTCGGTCTATGCCCAGGTCTAACAACTATTTGTTCGTTCTTCGAAGAAGTCTCTTCAATTATCATAATGTTTTCTCAAACAACTTCAACTGAATGTCATCGTCACTCAGCTCAATCAGTAAACTTTCTGGATGGGGGTAAACTCCTACTAAAGGCTGGGCGCGGGCGCTTACTAACTTTTTCTACCTTCAGGGTGGGCGATTATTCGAGGTAGGCGCTTATTGGAGGTTGGGCGCTTACCATAAAAGCTCAAAGCCCGCGGGGGGCTAATTTAATATCGGGCCCACTGGATGGGGGGTTTGTTAGAGAGGAAGGGCTTATTCAAAATTTCAGCCTCCAGACGGGGGGCTTATTAGAGAGGGGGCACATTAGAGAGAAGGGGCCTATTAGAGCTTTTACGGTAATCGAATAAATACGGTAACTGAATTTTTCTTAACTTTGGAAACTAAACCCTGTTGTTGTAAGGTTTGTTCTTACAAAGAAACAGAAGCTGCGTAAACTGAATTTCAAAGAGAGTTTCAATTCTCGTCAAACAAAAAACGTGTCGATTGACTCTCCACACACTCTTGTGTTTGTAGAACCATTGGTAACCATGTGGCTGCAAATCTTCTTGGTGCTGGGGGCCGGCTTCTGCATCTCAACAGTTTCACATGCATTAGATCGTAAGTTACTGAAATTTACTAGCAATATTGCAAACAGTAATGTTTTGAGAGCAAGAACTCTTAAATGTAGGAAAGGTTGAGGTGGGAGGATGTAGTTAGCACTTGACACACTTAGTACAAAAACATGATGTTTTCCTATTATGTTGCCATGGTTACCAAGGAAGCGACCCTTCAAGGTGCAAGAACACACCCTCTTTGTAAACACTCTAGCAACCTTACAAAAGCTTGCAGAATGAAGGGCATTAATTTATTCGGTTCCTTGATTATTTTTTTTTTAAAAAAACAGAAATGTAGGGAAAAAACTTAAAAACTGTTAAATTTGTGTCCAAAGTTGATGCGACAATTAACAAATTATGCAAATTAATTTGGCATTTCCAAGTGGTTTGAGGTTTGTCCCCAAGGCAATGATTGATTCTATTATATTTAAAAGTTTCATAGAGTTTGCTTTAATACAGCTTGAGTTCTGATGTTCATAAATTTCAAAAAATTGCAATTTTGTGGAAAGGAGAAATTGACGTTTGAAGTTTAAACTTATGAAATATGAGGAAGCGATTATGTACCAATAGATTTTGTCAGCGATTATGCTTTGCAGCTAAAATAGTTGTATCTTCTAAGGGGGGTGGGGTGGTGGTACTGGCAATGCCAAGAGTCTGAAGGAAAGAAAGGTGGGTTTTCCTGGTGTTACCAATAGTTGCTAAGGCCGTTGCTAAGAGAAAAAATATGGCTACCACCGCTTTTCTTCATGGTTAGGATCCGAATTTCGAAAAAACGCATATTTTTTATTAATACATAAGGATTGAATAATGTAAAATTTAAAGTTTTTAAATTTTACACTTTTCATCAAAATTCCGTGTTGCAGTTGTAGTGGCCCACCTTAATTAGTTTTATCAGTCTAATCTCTTTTTCTGTTTCCCTTCTTTTCTCCCTATCTTATATTACACCCCGGGCGGTGGGAAACGTTGGTTACGAGTGTTAGAAGTCTAACTGAAGTAAAACAGTTTAAACCTTTGTTGACATTTGTAGATTTGTAATTGCGAAATCTTATTTATAATATTCCCCATGTAAAAAATAGTTTGGAACTTACATCCTAACCTTTTATTTTTTGTGCTTTTGCTTAAATTTTGATATGACGTAATCATTAACCTTGGAAGGCATAAGGTAAAAATAGTTGCACGAAGGCCTAAGGGAGGGGGGTCAATCTGAACCCTTCCTTCCCTCGACTTGTGACACCTTTCATCCAATTGACTTGATATTTGGTATATATAAAGAAGGTTTAATGTAGTTTTAATAAGTCGAAACTAAGTGGTGTTTAATTGGTTTCCATGGCAACCAAAACGTGACGTCACTGCGGCCGCCATCTTAGATTTTCGAAATTACAGATTTTGGAATTGAACACTCAAAATAGTGAGAAAACATTGTTTAGCGATTGAAATATACAAAATTGTAAGAAATAAAGTAAAGGTGTCAGTATTTAGGCGATAATGGTCGATTTATAGCGAAAAATTCCAATTCTGTAGTCAACACACGGGTTGCGTGACTTATTATGAAGACGTCATCAGTCGTGAAGTCACCTAATTAGTGTCAAAAGATGTGTTCACCAACGAAGAACAGTTGTGCCAAAGCTTTTGGAAATCAGTCAAAGAACAAAAATTTTAAGCCAAAAAAATTAAGGGGGGGGGGGTTCAGATTGATCCCCCCCTTATGCCTTCTAGGGTTAAACAGGAAACGTCATTTTCGTTGGCTTTTACA
>JAOBRG010344825.1:0-10272 GCA_027574985.1 Umimayanthus nakama | reverse complement strand
TACTGAAAATAGCGTAATCGTTTTCAAATTGTCTTAAAAGGCAACGTTTTTGTGCATACAGCAGAGCATTGCAACAAGCCTGTCCCAGAATGTATATTGTAGTTTAATTCAAGTGATGTTTTAAAAATGTTCCAAATAATTTCTTTTGAGCGATAGCACTAGTAAGGAAATGGGCCCACAGGGAGAAAGAGAAAAAATTTCTGGCTGACCCCGGTGGGATTCGTTTTCGCGACCTCCGAAACAGTTCTCTACCAACTGGCGATCATAGTAACCAAGAACACTTCATTTAAGATATAATTTCTAAGCGTCATCCTTTCATTAGTGGTTAGTTTCCGTATAAAAATATCTATACTTATGCTCTTTTGTAGCGACGTTGTTGGGTCAAAACTTACTGTTTTTGTTTCTATGTAAAACTTTCATATATATTTATTTACCATTTTCCTTTTAAAGTTTTGTGTAGTTCTTAATGTTTTAGGTAGATTTTACCTCCTACTGAAAACAGCATCTATAATAAAATTGTAGGAACACAACCGAGTTTTATACAAAGGTTTCATTCTTTTATTCATCTACCTGCTTAACCCTTCCAGCCACAACCAATTTATCGTTATGTTATCCACACAAAGCAAGTTGTTCGGTAATGAGAGTAAGTAAATGATTATACACGAAAGTTTATTTAACATGTAAAACAAAATTATCTCAACCTGTTTGCAAGGAAGTTACAGAGACAATTAAAAAATCAGAAATACGTCAGGACTGAGAGGGTCAACAGGCTAAAAACAACTGGCCAATAGTGTCAAATTGTTTTCCGATTTAGTCCCTCGAATAGTACAGACGTGCAGATCAAAACAGACAGCACATATCTGTGTGACACCGGTGGGCAGTACAGGTAAGGATTGCGTGACTCGTTTAATAGTGCGCGTTTACTTAACGTATTACGCATGCGCTACCAATACATCCTTGTATTTTGTAAAAAAACAAATTAGTAAAAAAAACTCTGCAGCATATTTTACTGGCATTGCCAGATGAAAACAAGATGTAATTTTGTGTGACTAAATAGGTCTGCCTTACAGTTAACGCAATGCATAACGCATAACACGATGTGTCACGCAACAGCCCTTGTGTTAGTACCGATGTTCAGATCAAAAACTGGCAGCATATGCCTAGTATTGAAAGATAGACCGAAGCGGTAATTTTTTTGTGTCCAAACAGGTTTTTTAACAGTAAACAAGAATGTGTGACGTGTCATGTATGCATCTCAAACAGTACACACGCGCAGACCAAAATACACTTGACAGATCTGCTCGACATCAGTTGAGCATTTTTGTGCCTCGACAAAAACGCGCAACAAAGAATTACCGCATCAAGAATGCCTTTTTAATCTGAAGGTATTGCTCAACATGGCATTATAGCAAAAATAGAAAAGACTGTGCGACTTGACAAAAACGTGATCTAGTTTTAAGCAAATGTTAACCAAAATAACGTTCTACGAAGAAAATAGAATTGGTGACTCGGCTCAGTTGCGTCACCTGATAAGAATGTGTCACTTGAATAGATCATGCGACTAGATTGACATTCATATCTTGAGAAGAATTAATCTTTTTTAAGCAGAGATGGAACAACAGACACGACTCGCACCTTCCACTTTGGCACCCCAAGCTACGCTCAAAAGGTATTTTTTTTGTTTGAACAACAGTAATCTCTCCGTTGGACCTAACAAACCCTTTTCTCACCCTCTCGTTTGGAAGACAAGAATTAAAAAAAAAACTGCAGAAAAGATTTCAATATTATGAAGAAAAAAGAAGTATGAACTGCATTAAGAAACGTGTATCCTAATGTGTGTTGTAAAACGTTTTCGAAGACAACCTCTCTTCTCAACCTAAATAGAATTAATTCCCAACCCTTCTCCCCGACAGAATAAAATAGATTGTTGGCACAAATCACACTCTACATGCAGGAGCAAATAGTTGGTTCCAACTTACCTAATCAGAAAGATCACACGGTTTGTCCCTTAAGTGAGGAAGATATAAAAATTATAAAGAGAGAACTTGTTTTCGTATTCTATAACAGGGACATAACCTTCTCATCTTGGGGATAGAACACAGAAGTTTCTTAAAAAGCCGACAGCCCTCCTCCCACCACCTCCGCTCCCATCCATCCCCCAGTCCGTTTTATTTGGTAAATTTGAGCAAAAACTTTTATATGAAGACATTGAATAAACGACTTTGGGAGCAAAGATACCATTTCTGGCTCACCCTTTTCCAGAATTAGGGATTTCCTCCTACAATTGTTTGTTTATTCCGGTTCCAACTTTAATAAATTTCTGGATCCGCCCCAGCAGGTAGTTGTTTTTACAATAGAAACTAGTTTCTTACAATGCTGTGCACACTTACTGGGCTTATAGCGTTTTCTTTTCTGCAGGACACCTATACTCGCGTTCTGAAAGGTCAAATCAACTTGGCGACAGCTATATTCCCAAACAATACCAAAGGTAAGAGCGTGGCTTCCCTACAAGAAACAGTTTTGTTGTAAAACTGACGCGGCTGTCCTACAGACCTTTAGGCTTTACACAAAATATTGTTAGTTCAGTATTATGTCGTTTTGTGCTTGTCCGACCTAGTCGAGGGACCCACAATCCTGTCAGACTTATTGAAAATCTTTTAACATGCACACGAAGGTTTTTCATTACTCCTTTCCAATTCCAGTTCAACGTTCAAGACGTTTTTTCTACTTCTCTGCAACAGCTACAAACGAATTAGCATCATTTAACATGACAAGACGTTGTGCTCATTATCTTGCCTTAAAGATGTTGAGTGATTCTAGAGAACACGTGTATTTCTTGTGCGACAGAGATCGCGTGAACCAGTTGTCACCATTGTAGTTGAAGTAACCTTCCACCGAAAAGACTTCACTTCACTTCATTTCACTCCACTGCACTCCACATTTCACAACATTCCACTTCACTCCACTCCATTCTACCCAACTTGAATCCATTTTACTCCAACCCATATTCCTCCATTGACAATCTTTACCTTTCCTAAAATCTATTCTGATCTGTTTTACTCCATTTCACTCCACATAGCTCCACTCCACTTCACTCTGCTTCACTATATTCTGACCTTCCTAACTCTACTCCATTCCATTTAACTTCGCTCCTCTATTTTACTTCACATCACTCCAAACTACCCATCTTCTTAAAGAAATCTCTAGAAGCACTCAGAACCAGTTAAGAAATGAATTTTCAACAGTCGCTGGAATCGAAATCATTGTTACTGAATTCCGGGTTCGTTTTAGGTAGCTACCTGGATGTGTTTGCCCGCAAAGCACTCTGGGAGAATGGGTTAGATTACAACCATGGCACTGGTCACGGGATTGGAATGTTCCTTAGGATTCATGAAGGTGGGTCAGCGTTATATGCATACCACGTCTTAGGTTTTAGACTGCTTTTCGGATCTACTTCATTTCACTCAACTGCACTCAACATTCCACTGGGAGAGATTTTCTGTCAACATTGATAAGTTTCCATTTTGTCCCAAAGTATTACTCAAGTCTGACGCATGGTATATTTTTAGTTTTGTTTTTGCTATAGCTTCATTTGCTTTTGAGTGTTTTTTTTTCGTTATGACTTCATTCGCACCCCATTCCCACTTTGACATCAGAGGAACAGCCGACAACCCCTCCTCTCGCCGTCGGTCTTCACAAGATGCCAAGGAGCGGACTATTTAACTTTTGAGATTTGCCCAGTGCTAGATTTTTGTTCGTTACTTTACGGTGCTGCTGTTTTTCTGTAATCCTTTAACCCTCTTGAAAATCATATAATCCACTCCTAACGGCAGTTCATATTTTAAAATACGTGCGCAGTAACTCAGGTGTGTTTCTTATTGTTCTGTTGAAGGCCCACAAAGAATTGGTGCCCGGGGTCCGTTGGACTGGGAGATGCCTATAGCTGCTGGAATGTTTACTTCTGATGGTAACGCTTTAGCTACCTTCACTTTTTGATGTCTGTTTACACATGAAAATTTGTAATTTACGAGGTTAAAAATGGGTTTTGATGGACGTGGACAATAATGACAGCAAATTTGTGGTCTGGATTCGACTTTTCCCATCCAAATCATAATAACACATGCTACCTTATTTTTTCCTTTCTTTTCCGAAACCATTTAGTTTCTTTTTTTCTTTTTTTCTAATAATTTCATCCTTTGGGTTTTGGTTTTTTTAAGCAGGGCTATGGCTAGAGTTAGTATCAGTATCACCAGCATCAACATGATCGGCATCCGCATCAGCATCATCCACATCAGCAGCATCAGCATCAAGGCTAGAGTTAGTACCAGTATCGTCAGCATCAACTAGATCGGCATCGGCATCGGTATTTGCATCATCAACATCAGCAGCATTAGCATCAGGACAAGAGTTAGTATCAGCATCGGCATCATAAGCATCAACATGATCGGCATCAGTATTCGCATCATCAGCATCACCAGCATTAGCATCGCCAGCATCAGCATAATCAGCATCGGCATCGGGGTCAGAATCAAAAATAGCTTCGTTCAACATCATGAGCATCAACGTCATCGAAAGCGGAATTGGTACCAGCATCATCAGCATCACCAGCAGCATCGACACCTTCGGTAGTGGTATCAGCGTCAGCATAAACATTACTGTTATCGGCATCTGTGTTAGCATCATCAAGATCAGCAGCATTATCAGCATTAGCACCAACATCATCGGTAGTGGCATCTGTATTAGCATCATCAGCGGCATCGGTGTTAGAATCGCGACACCAGCAGCAATACCAGCTTCATCAGCAACAGCATCAGCGGCATCGCGGCATCAGCATGAGCATTATCTTTAGCATAAGCATCAATATTAGTATTGAATATATTTGCAGGATCATATTAAGTGGCATGGACTGGTACAAAAGGCTTCGACCGGTCACGAAAGTTGACACTGCATACTACCTAAGTTCTCTTTTCTTGTAGAGCCTGGGTACTACCAAGTGGGTGAGTTTGGCATTCGACTGGAGACAGTTGTGTTAGCTGTCGATGCACATACAAAAGTATGTGGTATATATTTACAACATAATTACAACAACGAACGCATGCATACTAGGTTTCAGTAGACAAACGCTGGACAAGCTTCCAAGACACCGTCTTGAAATCCAAATTTGACTGCAAAAATGCGTAATTTTTTCCCAGGAAGAAGTCAAATAATTCACCTTTCACAGTGAACGTGGAAAAGAAGATAAGCAAACCGGGTATTCGAAAGCAAGTGTCTTTTTCATTTTTTCTTCAATCTGCAAGTTTGTGAGTTTGGTTAGCAATTATCCGACACGTTGATATACCCCACTTTCTCCAAAGGCGCGTTTGCATGAGCTTGGGTTGCCATCCATATGAAGCACGTTCTCCAGCCTGGCTTAGCTGAGAAGCTGGACCGCGTAAGCCCGTGCCGCTGACAGTCTAACATTTAGTGTAAACGGTCTGCACAACGGAGAACAAAAGGCGTGTGTTTGAAGCCGATAAAACTCTCCCGTTTTGCATTGATGTAGTAAATCGTTTGTGATTGATTCTTTGTGATCATAGTTGCAATAGGCTTTCTGATTGGCTGTTTCTTTGTTATGCCGCGTCACGTCAGGGTTATCTACTTCTTCACTCAACTAACAGCAAAGCACGTAGGAATACTAACCATAAAAATCAGAATTAAACGTTTTACCTAATCAATTCAAAACAGCGATGACCGGGAGCAACGATCGAGAACACAAGTTTGTTCGGCGTTACGCAAACGGTTACAGTTGCAATTCTAAAACAAAACTGTTTGCCATCTTTGCGCAGGCTTAGCCAGGTCGTTTTTGTAATTTTGCTTAATAAAACTGTTGCTGCCGTTACCTTTGGTGGGTGTTTTTAGCGAAATTAAAATGGCTGACAAAAGGTAATTCATTGTAAGAATATAATACCACATCGACGGTAATACTATTTTGACTTTAGGGTTACTTGTCCATTTAAAGTCGTTGTTGGTATAAGTATTACTGCTATCGTTTTGTTCATTTTTATTATTCTAAATGCACGCCGTATTCCTTTAGCAGTGGTATCGTTTGTTAACACAAATTCAATTTAAATTGATGATGTTTAGAGAGTCTTAAACGATTTATTCGTTAGTTCATTATAACAAATATTATCATGATCACCTTTTTACTGTTTGCAGAATAACTTCGGTGGCAAACAATACCTGACGTTTGAACCAGTCGCTCTGGTGAGTTATCGAAGCTTGCATGTTTTTTAAAGTTTTTCTATGAAGTTTACCCTTTTCGTCCATTGCGGAGTCTTTACGAAAAAAATAGTGTCTGAGAACTTTAAAAGAGAATGTGCAAGTCTCTTCTTCTAAATCTACAAAATGTTTCCATCTTTCAAACTGCTTCAATCTAAAAATTTGAGGTTTCCTGTTTTTCATTTCTCTTTCCTTCCCCTCCCTTTCCATTTTCCTATTAGTCTCTCTGTTTCCCGATTCAGGCACAAATGAGCCTATCCGGAGACTTCTGCGCTGAAGCTTGACTTTGATATCTTTCTCGAGTAGTCAAATAACTTGGGTAAACCTTCGCACGTTCACAATTTAAGAACAAGAAAAAGAGAATTTACTTAAACATCTCGTTTCTCTTTGTTCTAGGTGCCGTATGAACGTAAACTTATCATTCAAGACTTGCTGACCGACAAAGAGGTAAAGGATTCTGGGCATTTCCGGTCACCCTGGTCGGCGGAGCAATTTTCCCTTTCGTAAACTGTCCATATTATTTATAATGAACAGTAATTGTCATTTCGAACAACAGTTTGTTGTCGTCTTCATGAAGAAGCTACAAAGACGTGATCGTCGAAGTACAACTAACACGGACCCTAGTAGTCCATCCCTAATCTAAACAAAAAGTACCTTTAAAGGGGAAAACCAAACAAAAAAGAGAAAGCAAAACCGAAGTAAAGATACATTTTGATACAGCACCTATACATTACTGTTCTAAGCGCTTTACAAAAGAAAATAAAAAAAAATCGTGTTTGTAAAATGAGTATTTCTAATAGTAAAAGACATAAAACATAGATGAAAATATCATCGTGTTTTGACACCTTGGCTGCTTGCATCCCAGTTCTATGCACTACCACTATGCCAAGAATTACTTTTTACTGTATGTAAATTGAAAGTACCATCAACTGTTGCCGGGAACGGCATCGACTGTATAATGATATCAACCGTTTACAAGAGGGAAATTAGCGATGATGGAAGATTTCAAACATCTGAGAGTACTTCAGTTCTTACACAATGTACCGACTTGTGATCTATTTAGAAGGATTGTTTTTATTACTTGTGTTTTGTCAAATGCTTAGAAACGGCTTTTAGTGGCTATTAGTTATTATTATTATCATCTTTGTTTTTAATATTATTACTGTTGTTTTGATTGCTATTAATATTACAGTATTATCATTTTATTCTTTTCATTAAAAGCTGATGAGTCTTCTTTTCTAAACCATTAAAGAGGATACGCCAGGATAGCTAACACTCACTGGAGGGAACTCTCACTGATTTACACATTTTTTTCACAGATCAAATGGCTGAATGACTTTCACAAGAAATCGCGTAAGACACTTGGCGAAGAGATGAAAAAGCAGGGCAAATACGAGTTGTATGATTGGTTGTTGGAGAAGACCGAACCTATCAAGATGAATGACGTTGGGAGTGGGGCGAGTTTGATCGCCCATGGTACTGCTATCCTGTTCAGCGGTGTTCTGTTTTTAGCCATGCTCGTTGTTTAACAAGTGGTTATAGAACATAACGGGAATATGTGGATCGAACTCGTAGACTTGCATTGAACTGACGTAGAATAGTTTGCTAAACGAGGTTAAACGCGCAGATCTTTCTTATTTATCTTTTCTTTGGCGACATTGAAAGGTTAATTACGTGATTTTTGGTCGAAATGATTGACAGGTTGTTTACTTTCCCGCTTACTTTAGTGCTCTGTGGAATGGAAATTTACCAGACGTCTCTTTCTCCGTTTTCTTATTCCGACATGTCTAATCATGTTTTGCTTTTCCAGTAGTCCATTTCACAGTTCTTTAAAGGTAAACAAGGCCTCTATATGCAACCGAAGAGGTTGTCCTTGCACAGTTAGCGAAGTGGATATAATCACCATGTAGAAGCTTGAGCCTTATTTCACACAGTACAAACTTCCCCGGGTTCTTCCCAGGTTAAAATTAACCAGGTTAGCTTCTGTCATGTAATCACCGCTAACCCAGGTTCGACCTGGGTTTTATAGAAAAGTGTCGTGTAAACACAACCCGGGTTAGTTTTAATCGGGGTCGAACCCGGGTTAGTTTGTGTAAACACAATCCGGGTTAGTTTTAACCGGGATCGAACCCGGGTTAGTTTGTACCGTGTAAACAGGGCCTCAGTTACTACTCTAGAACTGTTAAACGGACTTTTGTAATTGTCACTGTCGTTATATTGAATGTTTTCTCTTTCTAGTGAGTGATGAAGTTGCTGCATGTATAGCTATTTAACAAAATAGCTGACCCGTGAAAAGCCAAAAAGTGCAAAGAATAGTTTCGAGACCCAAAAGAACTATGAACGCTTGAGCTCGTTGTTGATTTGCAGAGATTCCAACGTTTTGGTGTTACTTCTTCGCTTTTTAACAAGATCCTTGTTTTGTTCTGTTTCGAAAGTTGAACAAACTTTTTGACACGAAATTAGTAATTCTTTTTTGCAACAAATGTGCTTCACAAAACAATGAAAAATTTTATACCTTGCAACGATAATGCTACTTTCTCTTCTCCAGTCTTCATTCCCCAGTCCAATCCTCATTCCTGTCGCTTTTATAGAGACTGAGTCAAGCAAAGTAGATAGCAATTGACTTGAGAATTGTCGCTGTTGAAATGAGAACAGAAGAAAAAATAAAGAAAAATACAAACCCCACTTTTTTGTTTGTTTCGGTTTGTGTAGCGGGGAAAAAGGTCGAGCCTCAGAGGTTAAGTGCCCCATGAGCCAAAATCTCCTTTTCTTAGTCACCTGGGTCGAGGTGGGAATCTCTGGTGTTGAATGGTGTTTGTGCGCAGAGTCGATTTCTCAGTTGGCCCGTTGGACCGACGCTGCGTGACACGGTTGTCCGGTCGCAAGGCAGCTCGAGACTATTGTATGGAATTTGCAGGGCAATTGGGTACTTTATAAATGCACCACTCATGGCTAGTAGTCACTTTCGCAGAATCCATGCAAATCTGCTTCATTCTAACATGCAGACTATCTCATTTCAGGATGCGAAAAAGCCGATGTCGATGCGAAGCATGCACTGTGCCAATCATCGACCGAATCAACTGAAACGGACCATACTTTCTAAAACGCGTTTTGAAGTACATCTAATGTGGACAGACCTTATACTCTGTCTTCCAAAACTGTTTGCGCATTGCGCAAAATTCTCGAGAGAATTGAAAGCATGACTGATGATATCTAACAACTACTTCCCAAATTGGAGGTGAAAGTTGTGCTAGCTGGAATATATCTAGATGTCCCTAGATAGGGAAACAATCAAAGCGCGCGAAAAACACTATTTACTGGTTTTGATATGTCCTTTCATGGAAAGATTTTACCGAGCCGGCACAGGGCACTAGGCACCAACACTAAGTGAATAACTGTTGTAGTCATAACCCCAACAAGTGAATGTCACTTTCAATGCATTTTGTTTTCATCCGCCCCGCAATGAATGCTTGCCGTTTTGACCAATTAGAGCGCGCATGCGAAAAGTGGTATTATACTTTATTAGATACAGTCCAAAAGTTATTCGTTTTCAAGCAATTTGGTTGGTTTGGTGGTCACTGGTTATCAGCTCATATTCTAGCGATTGACTATACTTTGAAAACACCGGGATGACGTTACCCAATAAAGGGAAAATGTCCCAAGCACAAGTTATTTGATAGGTTGGGTAGTTATCAGCTCATATTCTATTGATTGACCATATAGGGAAAACGCCGGGATGATGTAGCCAAATAAAAGGAAATGTCCAAAGCACAAGTAATTTTGGAGTCGGCGGCTTCTTCAGACACAATGTATTTTCAAATAAGTATTTGCAGGTGAAAAACAATTTGTTGTTGTGTTAAGTACGACTGTATTTAATTTTAACATCTATTCTACTCGACCTTCTGAATTTTAATTGATTACAACAGCTAATTTTTAGTGCGGTCTCATAGAATAATTGTTAAGTAACCTGCGGAATGAAGTAACATAACTGCCGTTTAACTGATAATGTGCTGA
>JAOBRG010344814.1:0-14099 GCA_027574985.1 Umimayanthus nakama | reverse complement strand
AGGGAGGGAGTTCCATGTTTGGATTGCCGAGTATTTAAATGACCGTTTTAGCTGGTTGGTTCTTGGCTTCGGTGGTATAAAATCTTCCTTTCTTCTAGTTATAGCGGTGTATGTCCATGTGACGGACGAGATTCATGTCCAAACCTTCTGTGTCCTTGCGTAGGCATTTGAACATTAGTATGGCTTTGTGAAATTGACGTCTCGCGGTAAAGGGAATCCAGTTCAACTCGTTACGAGCTATCTCTGAGGGCATGGTGTCATCGGATTTGAGGATTACTCGAGCTGCCCTATTTTGCAATCTTTATAGCTTTGACGCTGCTGAGACGCTGCAGCAGTCCCAGATAACATCGCAGTAGTCGAACAATGGGACGGTTGTTGCGTTGTAGACAAGCGTTGCAGTGAAGTTGGTGAGGTAGGGCCTTAAGCGTCTTAATAGACCAATTTTAGATGACACTTTGTTACTGAGAACGTCGGTATATGTAGACTATGACCGATTGGTGTCGATGGTTACTCCTAGATATTTGTATGATTCGACTCGCGCGATAGGGGTGTCGTTAAGACGTAGATCGATTGGTTGGGATATTTTAAGTTTCTAATGTGACCCGATTATCATGTACTCTGTTTTATGCACGTTAAGACCTAGGCCATTGGCTTGGATCCAGTTTGAAATGGACGCTAGGTCGCTGTTTAGTCGATCTTCTATCTCAATCATGTTGTTGCTGCTGAAGTATATGACGGTATCGTCGGCAAACATACTTATACTGCAGTTGTTTACACATTCAGGGAGATCGTTAGTGTACACTAGGAACAGTAAAGGGCCTAGAGCAGAGCCTTGTGGGACACCAGAAGTTACTGGGTGAGAGGAGGAGAGAGTTCCATTGAGATAAACACGCTGTTGACGGCATTCGAGGTACGAGGTAAACCAGTTAAGTTCAGTACCAGTTATTCCTGTGGACTGCAGCTTCTGGATTAGCAGAGGATGTTTCACGGTATCAAATGCCTTTGCTAGATCTAGGTTAACTACTGCAGTGCATTTACCACTGTTCATGTTTTGCATCCAGTCGTCTACCACTCTTATAAGTGCTGTATGAGTTGAGCGTTTGGGTCTAAAACCGTGCTGACATGGGTGTAACAGATCGTTATCAACAAGATGTTGGTACAGCTGTTTATGAACCTCTCTCTCAAAGATCTTTGCAACCACAGGAAGTATAGAAACAGGGCGATAATTTTCAACACAGTTTCTTGGTCCGAACTTGTGAAGGGGTGAAACCTTTGCTACTTTCCATTCACTAGGAAAAACACCCTTTGATAGAGAAAGGTTGAAAATATAGGCGAGAGAAGGGGCCAATCTCGGAGCTGCTGTCTTGAGCAGCTTTGTGGGAATATTGTCAAGTCCCGCGCCTTTGTTTGTCTTCATATGATTTTGGCTGTTTCAGAACTGTAACAGTTTCGATGGATTTGAACTTAAAACTTCGTGTTGACACGGGCTTAGTATTTGGAGATAAAGCTGCGGTGGGGCTGGCAGTTACTTGGCCGATTTTGGTACCGATAGTTGCAAAGTAGCTGTTGAAGTGTTCAGCAATTTTAGGTCGGGAGGATGTCGAAGTGCCGTCTATTTCCAAAGTGTTTGGCGGTGCTTTAGATGGTTTGGGGAGCAGCTTTTTTAGAGTTTTCCAAATCCCTTTGGGTTATCTTTATTTTGCACCAATTCTGATCTGTAGTAATTTTCTTTGCTCACCCGGATCAGATTGGTGACATTATTTCTAGCTACCTTGTGAGCTTTCCAATCAGAGCTTAAGCCAGATCTCATGGCCTTACAATGGAGGTAATCTCTCTCACGCATATGATATTTAATGTCATCGCTCATCCGGGGACACTGTTCTCCGCGAACTGTTTTAGTGCAGAGCGGTGCGTGGGAGTCACATATGTCACCGACCATAGTGTTCCAGCTGGACCAGGCGAGATCTGGGTCATCGAAAGCTTCAACAAGGTGAAGGGGGCATGACTCTAGGTCGTTAAGAAACCCTTTTTCGTTGAAGCGACTGTAGTTCCTTGTCGTGATTGTTCAAGGAGGTTTTTTGCAAGGTCTCGCTTGACGAATTGTGTAAACAAGCGAATGGTCGCTTATACTTAAATGCAGGACATCAACGGCTCCGAGTTTTTCGGCGTGGGTATAGACATTATTAGGTCTATAAGGGTTTTGGAGTTTTCCGTTACTCTTGTTGGCTCCTTGATCGATTGCACCATTTGGAATTGAACCTAATGGATTTCAGTTTTCTTGTTTGCAGGGAAGGCGGATTACGTAAAAAATCACAATTGAAATCGCCTAGTATTATCGTCTCCTGACTGTGGTTTATTTTGTTCAATTGTGCTCTAAAGTTGTCGAAGAAGTTCTCGTCAGTCGGTGGTCGGTATACTGAGGCAATGAGAAGGGGCTTCGAGTGTGGGATTTGCAGGTCAAGCCAGAGCGCTTCATCCTCTTCAGTTTCTAGTTCAGTTTTTCGCTTAAATGCAAATTTGTTGTTAATGTAAGCGGCAACACCTCCACCATTTGCATTTTGTCTGTCTTTCCTTGACAAGGAAATCCTTCGATTTCTGGTTCTTCATTTGAAATTTGGTCCGAAAGCCAAGTTTCGCTCACGGTTAAGACATCCATACTTTGGTTTTTCTTTAGGATCCGAAGCTGGTCGAGGCCAGAGCGGATTCCTCTCACATTGAGAAGGGCAATTGTGATTCCTCGGGTTTGTGGCTTTGTAAAAATAAAGGATGAATCTGCATTTGCGTTGGGACCAAATCCATTTGCAGAGGTCGGTTGTTGTATTTCCTGGATAGTTATTGGGCCAGGATTCGATAGAATATCACCGGCAAGCATAATAAGCTTTGCTGTCAGTGATAGTTTAGAAATCTGTAGGATTGTTTGACAGCTCGTGGCTCGCGATGTAATGGCTGAGCTCGTGTTAGCTGGCGTTTTGGTGGTATGTCCGCGCGGTATTGCTGAAACAGAAGAGCTGTAAGCCACTAGTAGAGCTGCCGAAGAATTATCTTGAGAGTTTATCACAATTCGGTATTCGCAATCTCGGCCAATGAGTACAGAAATAAAGAGAAAAACAACTAAACGACGGAGCAGCTTTATGAATGTGTCAGCCATTATGACTAATACTCATGCTTAATAACGTCAGAAACATCGGTATCTCCGTTGCAGTTTTGAAATATACAATTTTAATCACAGCGACAAAATATCGTAGTTGATAAAGGTTCACAAATACTATGCACATTTTTGAAGAAAATTCGGGACGAAAAGTAATGGGGGGACGATTGAATAATTTTGAAAACATTTTTAGTTTTTAAGGATTGTAGGTAAGTTTATAACTATTATTTTGGAATTAATATTTTTTGGACTTGCTATCCCAAGAGTGGGACTTGAAAGTTTTTGTCGCGTTCTATTGACTTTTTTTCTTTTTTAAGTTCCCCCCCCCCCACCCAAATCCCCTGGTCACGACCAAAGTTTGCTCCCCTTAACCTAAGACAGTAAATAACAACATACAGGCTGCGCTTTCTTCACCAAGTAGCGTTTAAACTTAAGGCCTGGCTAAACTAGGATACATGTAGCGCGCTACATTGTCGCGTGCTACATGTATCCTGAATGTTCCTTTGTTTAGCCACCGCAGAAACATTGTAGCGCGTGACAAAATTTTTTATCCGAGACACAAAAAAAGTTTCTGGGAAACATCACAAACATTTCTTGTATCCCTACATGTCGCTCGATTGTAGCTTGTATGTTTAGCCACCCCAGGACACATGCTGACGACATTTTGGCTACAACGTAGCGCGCTACATGTATCCTAGTTTAGCAAGGCTTTTAAGGTAAGTTAATTATTAAAGTAGGCTATTGAATCGAAAACTATGTTCAAACTGCTGGTTGGATAGGCTGTGAGAGCGTTGGAGTCAGAGAAGCAACCATTACTTTTCAATTATCCGGGAAAGCTTTTTACAATTTTAAGATGAACTGATTAATATGACACAGAAACAATAACATAGCCTTTGTTAGTTCATCCTCGACAATGTTTTCATAATCACATGACACTCAAATACCTGTCAAATAATCTATGCTATATTTGTGTTTATTTGACTGACGGAAGCGTAAAACCAAACTACCGATTGAAAGTCGCAACAAAAGATGTTCTTTGGGTTGGTTGTGAAACAGAGGAAGGTTACGTACCACACCATCTCGCACAACTTTGTAAATGGCCGAGTTGATCATGTCAGCGTAAGCATGCCACCTGTTGTAAGATCAAAACTAATTATTAAACGTTTCATATGCATTTCATTGTTGTAGTTACAGAGTATGTGACTTTGTGCTGTGTTTAGAGCTGAGCATTGCCTGTGCATTTTTCCATTTGCAGTCGCTAATTCATTGATTGTTTCATAAATTCATGTTTTCTCTCTTCCTCTCTCCCTCCCTTTTTCCCTCTTTTTATCTTTCTTTCGTCCTTCTTAACTTAATTCCTTCCTTATTGAACACAAGTCCATCGTACGACATGATGTGACCAGTCCACAAAGGAGGGACACGCGCCAAATTCCATCCAACATTAAATATAACCAATGGATTGAGAAAATAAAAACAAAAATTAGTTATATGAGCTTCAAACTGTTTTCATCGCTAACACATAATCAAAGCTAGTAAGCTCATGGAGTAAGATACTGGGCCTTGGAGCTGACATTGCAAATTTCAAGAGTATAGAGCGGATGTAAATGCAGTGTAACACATTTTATTATACTAGAAGCGATCTCAGATCAGTTTAGCGCATTCGATCTCATAAAGAAACTTGAGATATTGGCTGCAGGGATAGAGGTATATTTTTTTCACTAGAGACAGGATTAATTCTTATTTTCAACAAGGACACAGTGTTGAAATTCATTGATGATTTATTCATTTCTTTTTTAAAAAACTAGTTTTTAATCTTCACAACTCAAAATAGATCACGTACGCTTTGAAACCGAAGTTAAAAAAAGTGTTTCTAGTATTTTGCAACATTTGGATCTGCGCTTGTGCAATGGGTATATCTGCTGATATTTTACCGGCGTGACAAACCAGCCGTGATCTCTCACACAAATCCATGATCCTTTGACACACTTAACAAAAAAAGATAAGAATTCGGCACAGCGATTGTCGAGCAGACAAAAGATGAGACTCTGTTCAATTTGTAGGACAACCGAAGTTAAGACAGTTTACTTACCCCAAGTGCTCCAGCATCAACGTGCTAGCAAACAGCATACTCATGGGGTTAGACACATTCTTCCCTTTGATGTCAAGCCCAGTATGCCGTGACCCCTGCTCACCAACAAGCAAAAGATTTTACATACAAACCAATAAAGACTGAGCACTGAAGTCTTCCAAAGGTAAATGAATTTTCTATGCTGGATATCTGTATTTTGACAAATAAACGTCATGTACCCACTGAAATCTATTTTCAAATTTCTTTTTGCTTATTGTAATCTGTATCATCATATTTGGTTCAAATATAGAATTATTGTAAACAGTACCGAACATTCCGATTACTTTTTAAAAATTTCCGAAGATTTTCAGAAAAGGCAACTCTAATCTCTTTACATGTTTTAATAGATCAGTAATGATATTACGTACTGTTTTCAATGAATATTTTGAAATGCAAAAAGAGTATTGCCGGTATTTTATTTATCCGAGTTTGCATAACAGAAACATTTTTTGGAAAACGAGTCTTAATTCGCGCGTGATGTAGTTGACTCCAACAACAACGACAATTCACCTAATCCTCTAATGAAATCGCTACAAAGTAAAGAGATAGAAGGTAAAACATAGTCGTGTTGACTGGTAGACTAGTTTTTCGAAAAAGCATGTTATTTTTTTTACCAGCACTTCAGTCGAAAACAAACGTATTTGGATCTTTGTCAATAAACGGACTTGACGCAGGAAGAGTCCAAATCGTATAATCTTGTGATATTTATTCAATCTGCAAATGACTTTTAACTGTAAATCAAGCGGTTGAAATACAAAATAAGAAAATACAATTGTCTGATGTGATTACTCACTTCTGTGGCCTTTCCTGCGGTCCATAGTGTCAAAAATAACTCGTAACTTGCTTAAAACAAACCAAATAAACCAAAATGTCTACCTCGTGGTTCCGAGCATGAGTTCAGACAGCAATGAACTGTGGGAACTATTTTACATAGATAATATTTCTTCCGGAACAGTTTATCTAGTTTCATTTCCGGTTTGCTGCTGCAACAGTATTGAATTTTTCCTGAATATTTCAATGGAACACCATTTCAACTTAGTAACAACAAGAGTGACAGGTCTCCGAAGTGAGCAGCTCCGAAGATAAATAACTCAACCGTCTTAAACACTGCATACTCCACCAATGTTCTCTCTAATAACGCTTTAAGGTCTTCCTTCTACCTAAGGAGGCCATGTCGTCACTTCCGAGTGCAGTCATGCGAGCTGGGAATATTTCTAGGATATTCCTAGATAGGGAACCAATCAGAGCGCGCGAAAAACACTATTCACTGGTTTGGTATATGCTAACCTAGGATATTGACATCCAGGCGAAATTTACAAAGTGGCGGCTCGTTTTGTCACAGTCACGAAAGAGGAAATTCGTCAAATGAACGAAGAAGCTACTTCTGCAAACACAAAATCCACCTGTTTGGTTAATACTAAAACAGCTATCCCCCTCAGTGTTGGTGCCTAGTGAAAATTATTTACCTCCCCGCTTCGCAGCTCGGTAGAATACATTTCACTATTCACCCCAACTTCGGGGGATAGTTGTTAACTACACTACACCATCCACCCCATCATAATGCCCAAGGTTGGAGTTCCATCTCACCACTTCATTCAAATCTTACTCTCTATCCATTTATACCGACGAAAATGCTTCAAATATATTCTCCTTTACTTTATTACAACACCCAGCCCGTCTTACTGCCTAACGTTAGAGTTCTATGTCATCATTACAAACATATCGCAGTCTCTACCAAACTTCACCTAGGATTATGCTTCAAACCTCCCTTACTACATTTCACCACCCACCACGTACTATTGCCCAAGCAGGGGCGTAATTAGACTCAAAATTTAGGGGGCAGTTGCCCTCCCTGCCTGACGTCAGCTACAACCCTGCTTATCACGTTTGTACTGAAAAAATTACACTTTAGCTAACTTCCGGTCCAAAACTTAACGGCGTGGGGCAATTGCCCTCCCTGCCTGACACTAA
The DNA here is from genome assembly GCA_027574985.1 of Umimayanthus nakama. Taxonomy (NCBI): domain Eukaryota; kingdom Metazoa; phylum Cnidaria; class Anthozoa; order Zoantharia; family Parazoanthidae; genus Umimayanthus; species Umimayanthus nakama. The sequence goes on along the minus strand of JAOBRG010344814.1, from coordinate 6,852 downwards.
ATACATGTACGGCCCTGCCAAGGTTAGAGTTCAATCTTACAGCCTCAAAAACATTACATTGTTTCTACCAATGTTTCCTCCTTGTAACCATCCAAACCACCCTAGTTACAGTGTACATACCAATACCCATCTGTCACATTATTCCTTCTTACCGCTTCAAACACTGCATAGTCCCCACCAATGTTCTCTCCTGGAACAATACCTGGCCCTCCAACTAAGGCTGCACCAATGTTTCCCACGATACTGCCGTACAAGTTGGGCAGGACCATCACATCAAATTGGTTTGGATTAGAAACGAGCTGAAACAATAAAGGAAAATATCCTTTCAAGCTATCAAAAACATAGGTTAGTTTTCCCTGAGAACATGCAATGCAGAACAAGCCTAACATTATCTTGGTTCTCTTGCATCACACTACATAGGCTTTGCAAAATCAACTGGTTTACCTACATGTATAAAGAGTTACATATACAAGCAGAGAGCTCATACAGAAATTTGAGAACACCTCCATGATCATTCATCATTTCCATAATTCAAGAAGATTCTTGCCAATCGTTTTCTGTCAGACTTTCGTTTCTCGAAGGTTATTTAAAGTTTTTGAGTTTCAATTTGCAAGAACTTGAAAATTCGTGACTTTTCCGTGACTTAAGGTTCCTTAAAATACTTATTTTCAAAATTTCATTACTTTCTATCACTTGATGTTAACCATGTACCTGCATACAGCAGTTGTCGATTATCATCGCGTTGTACTCAATATCAGGGTAGTCCTTTGACACCTCACCGCAACACCTCAAGAACAAACCGTCTCCAAGTTTCCTGAATGGGAATTCAAAATCACAAAGGGGAGATGAAGCTTCTACAAGATTTTTGATCACTCAAAATTAATTTACTGTCTAAATTACCCAAACAAAAAATTTATGTGTACATTAAAGTTCAATGGCTTACATGATGTTGGCTTTGTGAACTGCTGTGACTTTCTTACGGCCATGCTCTCTGGCAAAATCAAAAGCATACTTGGCAATAAGCATGCATTTTTCCTCTGTCATTATTTTTAGACTCTCGATAACACCAGGAACGTTCTGCAAATGGATCAGTCAGATACTTGCTTATTTCTTACTAACATTAATAACATATTTTTCTTACTATACAAATACATAATTTGAATTCCCTAGACCTGTTATAAATAGTCTGGCCTCGCTTCTTTCCTGTTACGAAGTGGAAGCGGAATAAATAAAAAAGAAAATAAATTAGCCTAAATCTCAAACATTTTCTTTCACTGTGAACAGAATCATTCACCACTATTCACTATAAACTCACTTGTACATCCACCACTATTCAACAATTATTCTCTGAAATCGAGGTGAGTAGTGGCAGAATATTCACCAACATACGAGGCATGGAGGAAAATATTCTAAAAACCACTATTCACCGAGTTTGAAGAGAATAACTGTACATGTATTAGCATATACAAACTCAGTGACAACACAACGCATTCAAGAAAACTAAGCAAGAATTTTCAGTTTGATCTCTTCTAAATTTTCCCAATGTATCAACAGTAATGGGCATGCGCTCACTGCACAGTTAGCTGCCTCATTTCCACGCTCAATTTATGCATGAAACTTACAGTTAGCACAAAGACGGCAGTTGACTTGGATGGGACTTTGAAATAGAGCCGTGGAAGGGCAGTTGTTGTTCAAGGAAAAAAGCATTAGCGAATCTTGGCGATCATGACAGAAGACACCCGATACATGAGCAAAGTGTGTGTTACAATGTTGTTTATCTCCGAAAGCTTTCATTCTTAATTTCGTAGCTCTCTTTGTGTTGTAAGAACTGTAATATCTTGCATTTGCAAGACGTCGTTCTTGGTCACTTCGGCAAAACGAGATTTTACGCCTGCCATTGTTTCATTATTCACCTCCCAGGAGGTGCCGGATAAGTTCGATTAGTCAGAGATAGCAACCAATCAGATTGCTTGAAATATCAACGTCACCGAGTTTGTACATATGCTAATTAACAACTATTTTAGGACCGCGCATTGTAGCTTTTAGGTAGCGGACGAGGTGCGGAGCACCGATTCGGCTATCGTAAGCTCATATCCAACAAGCGTGAGTGGATATTTCTTTTATTAAATACGAAATATTGGAGAAAACATCTCGAACTTTGTTTTTTTCAGACTCGAGTTTTCGGCCTTCTTGTGTGAAAACTTTCCTCTATAGATTTGCCAGTTTCCATATTTGGACAAATAACAGTACATACGATTTATACCGTGAGAAGAGAACCAATCAAAATTCCGGAAATTCAATATCCTGCGTTTGGTTTTTAATAACCACCACAACTGATCCACCACCATTCATGCCACTTAAACGCCTCCCTCATGCTCTCCAAACTTCCCGAGTGCATCTACGCAAGCCAAGCATGGACCATTTCTTAATTGGCCAGAACATTAAAGTAAGATCCCCCACTAAATGAGCACAGTTATTGAGTAAAACTTGTTCAGGGAAAAAAATGTACTACAAATAAACTCCGCGCAAAAAACTACTGTAAAAGAGAGCAATCACAACAAAATACCACATGAAACTTGTGTATATTCATGTACAATTAATGAAAATGAACATTACAAAATTTGTTAGTATTAAATTAAAACCAATGAATTAATTAAGAAAAATACTACCCAAAATAACGTTGCAACGAATTAAAATGTACTGTAAGTCCCGGCTGTTTCATACATAAGAGTAGTAGAAATTTTCTATTCAGCAGACTAATATAATTATTACACAATTATAAGCAATATTTGAACTTATGTCACATAATTTTAACAACAATTCCTTAATGAATTACCATGTCTCGGCAAAACCTGATACGTTTATTTTTTAAGCCAATTCGTTATTTTATGTTCCAGTGTGGAATAGAAACTACATTGTTTATGAAAGCCATACCAGGGCAACGCACCAATAGAAAGTTCAACAAAAATGCAGAAGCAATGGCGACAATTGTGAATTCTTTCTACTCACACTGTATTCTAAAGTTCTTCGCAAAGCACAACTTTTTACCCTCATCTCTGTTTTAATTACCTCATGCTCAAGGTGACTGTATTCTCCCTCCGTGTTTTCTCTGATGATTACTAAATCCACGTCATCATGCCTTCAGGCAAAACCCAAATATTAGTTTCATGATAACATGACCAGAATAATAATTACTATACAGTCACATGTACATTAGTATGAATTTTAACAACTTACTTAACACGTAAAATTAATTATCTTTATTTTTGAAAAAGTTCGAATAACATGTATTTGAATGGTTATAAAGAGCAAGTTGAAGACTTATTGCGCATTTAAAATTTGGCTGGCTCTAGGCAAAAAGAGTTACTTAAACTGTTTGGTTATCCTAAAGAATGGAATAGAAAATTTGGCAGAAGATGTACAAGCTTAAATTTGCATGATCTTGGTAGGTTGAATTTAATCTACAGAACACAAAAAAGAACTGATGATTAACTCTCCTTGTACAATAGACCCTTTCTTGGTTTCGACCAACATCTTGGATGGGGGGGGGGGCAGTCTGGTAAAAGTTGCAGCAAATATGTTGAAATTTTTCAATCCTTCAACCCTTACTAACTTCTCCATTACTCATCCGATAAATAATAGTGTTATGATTAGTTCATTTAAATATGAATACAACTCCGAAAAACATTGTTCAAACTTAATGTTAAGTTAGAAACAACCTTATCATAGTTCACCTTGTCTTTATCCCAGGAATGGACTTGCATCTCACAATATTTGCATAGAGATTCAACTGAATGCTGTAAAGTGAATATAGAACAAATAATTTTAACACCAACACAAATTTACCGTAATAAACAACTATGAAAGTAAAGGTCGGTTTACTTAATGTTAATCTTATGTAATTTTGTAACTTTGTGAACTCACTCATATTGCTACTAACAGTAACTATAAAGAACGCTAGGTTAGAGATAACGTTCTTACCGAAGTTCAACATTGAGTGATTTGAAACCTGGAATATCCAATGACATTGGTGTAAAGATATTTCCTGCATTGAAAAAATAGCTTCCTGTTAATACTCTCAAGTCTACACTGCAAGCACATAAATTTCTACATTATCTATAAAAATTTAAGATGTATAGTTGAGTTTTTCTAACATGAGCCCTTGGCTTAGGTGTAAGGGCAACCCTTTTCCAAAGTGATTGATGTTGAATAAAATACTACATGTAACTACTGTACTGTAAAAGCTCTAGTATACCCCTGGGGAGCTTATTAAATTTCAGTTCTTCTGGAGAGGGGGCTTATAAGACAGGGGGGCTAACCAGCTTATTTATAAATCTTTGACAGACAAAGACAGAGCTACATTATGTCTATAGAGTTTGAAATGCTCTGCAACTTCATCAGCAAATATGAACTACAGTATTGCGATATACACCCAACACTATTAAAAACTGAAAAACAGAAATTAAATCTATATTTAACACAGTGTGCCTTCAGTTTTAACGCTTAAAGATTTTTTGGTGAGGGAGGAAGGGGGAATGGGGACTTACTAGAGGGGAGGGGCTTATTAAAAAATTCAATCTCCAGACGGGGGGCTTATTAGAGAGGGGGTGCTTACTAGAGATTTTACGGTGATAAAATTTTTATTTAACTGAATTTCAGCCTTTGTTGGCAAACTGGAGAAAATGGGAAAAACTAGGAGAGTTGGTACGATGTAGGTCAGCAAATGAAGCACAACTTACAAGGTTACCACCCATCAGGATACAAAATAATGTCCAACTTTTCCCTGATCAACAGTTAAATTTATCTGACCTTGTCTGTGGTAGTTTAAACTTGAAGAAAAGTTAATTAACTATTGTTTTTAGGTTAAATGTGGTAATCACACAGAAAAAAATCAAAATGAAAGCTTGTGTTAGCCTTTCATACAACAAAACTCTACTGCAAACACATTTTTCCTGTCATTAAGCAAGAATTCTTTGGTTACAGTTTTCCTGACAAAATAATAAGTGCCATGCTCTCGGACATTGAAAAACAACTTTTCGTGATTTTACTGTGCCCTGTGGCAACCTTGATTGTGCAGACCTTCCAACTCTCACGATTTCACCGTGAAACTCAGGGTTTCGGGTGTCATCTCACGGTCTCACGGTTTTACCTCTAAATCTCACGGTGAGCCAATAAGATTGAGAAGTGATTAAATTCAGTTCGAAATTTACAAATTCCAAGCAACCAAATCATGTAGTGATGAACAAAACGAAGATCCTGACCACACATAATTTATCCGTTTTCATTTGAAAATGCAACTTTTTATTTCCGTTTTGAAAAATCTTTGCTTCCACATGGTATCGTATTAGTTTCATTTTCACCTGGAACTGAAAGTGTGACGTCAGTGTTTTCGAAAAGTTTAGTTTTTGTATGTCTACACGAAAATGGTTAAATTGTAACCTTTTCAAAAGTTCCAAGTGCTCTGGAGAGCATTTTCGGTTATCGCTTTCACCGTATATGTGTGGATGATAGCCATAGTTGCATTTTCAAATGAAAATGGATATGTGTAGTCAGGGCCCAAGTATTTCGAACATTGTTGTTTTTTCATTCATTTTGGAGCTTTTATGTTAAGTCTCACGGTTTGAGACCCAAATCATAAGGTTTTATTCCTATTCATTTTCCAAACCTCAAGGTTTCAGAGTTTCAGAGGTTGGAGGGTCTGGATTGTGTGTGTCACATAGACTACATGTACAAATAGTTGTTTGAAATTTCTTTAATTTACATTTTACTTTGATCGAACATATAGTATACCTTTTATTGCTACTCCATTCCTTTTGACTGATGTGATAACATCTTCTAATTTGTCAGTAAAAGTGTCTTCATCCCTTATGCCACTGTCAATTGAGCAAAGAAAATGAACAATCTGCTTGACTGAGGGAAGTTAGTCACAGCATTATCTTTCAAATTTCCCAATTACTGTAGAATGTACATTCCAGAGATGCCAATGTTAAACAACAGCTGGACATACAATTCAACATAAGTAACAGAGAAAGTACATGTACATGGCGAGGAATATCACTTGGTGTGTGAGCTACTACAAATTACATTGATTTCACAGAAAATATGCGTGGTTGACTGTGATCCACTCAACTGCCAGGTGGCCTGCTACAATCACTTGGCTATTCTCATTACACACTCAGCTAACTTGCTTCATTAATTAAAAGAACATTTCTAACATTACTTTTGATTTAAAGGTTGGATTGGTATAAATTGCAACTTTAAGACATGAACAAAAAAAGACATCAGATGAATACATGTACTACCGTAATTATTGCTATTGCCCAATTATAGTAACTAAAATTAGTTTAATTTATGATTCACAACAAGTTGTAGCTTTATTAAATTCAAACTGAAGAAAAAGGTAAGCTAATATAAACTACAAAGTGTTGCAAACAAACCTGAGATTCAGTTCCTCAAAGTCTACAGGTGCTCCAATGTGTCTGAAATACAAAAATCAAATGCTAACTCTCTGATAATTTCTACCATTTCCCTAGGATATGACAATGTTGTGGTTATTTTGGCCTGTTTGTGCATAACAGAATAAATTAGGATTAAACATTAAGTAAAAAAATTATACAGCAAACTGGTTTAATCCAGTCTTTTTGAGGGGCAAAAGTTAATCAGTTTTGTTGCTTTATTTGGGATGGTAATTTTACCACTCGATTCAGTCTACAAACGCACTCAGTGAGCAGGTTTGTCATTTATAGTGAAAACTAATATTAATAGTACATACATTTGTAACAAGCTGGATGGGTTCTCAAAGTGTATTTATCCGTACAGTACAAAATACAACAACCTATAGCTTTGAAGCCA
>JAOBRG010344803.1:2573-14100 GCA_027574985.1 Umimayanthus nakama | reverse complement strand
AACGTCAGCTAAACACTATATCCCACAGGCGAAAAACATACCATATCAACTTTTGTTGATTAAACCCATTTGTTCTTATAACCTGGGATTAACAAGAAACTTTCATTTAGTAATAGGTTTGGTTGGTACACGAAAATAAGGAGCACAAACGCGCTCTAACAATTTCAACCAGAAACATGACAAATGATAAGTTTTTAAATCCTCCTAAGTGGTATGCATACAGTTTGGGAGAATTGTTTTTTGCATAAAGGGTAACTTGAACTGTGTGACCAATTCACATAGTACATGTATTCTCACAACAAAATGATCAAATGAAAACAAAGTTCTTCAGTGTTGTGCAACTCATACTTCCTAGAGGGGGGAAGGGATCAATTACTTCGCATCTTCGAAATTACCCAAATTAACATCGTATTTCACACTGACACTGAGTCATGCATTTTCAAGTATGCTACTTCATCAACATTGTTCATAATTTCATGTTCGAGCAAAAATTAGGATACTTGCAAATTTTTAAGGATTTTTAAAAGGCATTCAAGAACTCTTTATGGACAAAAGCCTTTTTCCAAGGACTTTTCAATGCCTGTGTTAACCATGCATCAATAACATTCTGTGCAACTCACCTGTTGAACCCTCCTCCTGAAGGATTTTGTCCAGATGTCACCAATTCAATACTCATTGATCGACCTATGATTAAACATTAAAATGCAGTTTAAGAAGCACACTTCAAAACTAAAAAATCAACTGGGTACATCAAGCAGGACTGCGAGCAGTCCCTTTATTTCGCTGTTTCTGGGCCAGGAATGGAAGATTTCTCACTTTGGCCGTGTGTTGTAATGCAGATGGGGGAGTGGGGCTAGAGCATAAATAAAGGGACTGCAGTTGATTCACAGTAGTTTTAATTCCTAGTCGCCACAAGCCTATCTCTGTGAAGAACTCCAGCCGGCATAGGCATGTGATGTGATTTTCGGTTTCCACAACAAGTCCACAATGCTCAGTTTCATCCCCTCATTCAGAAAATGTTACAGGCGTCATCAAAAGGAATTGCGTTCAATCGTACTGAAGCAAAACAGATGAATACAAAGAAGAAAACATCATAAAACCTAATGTTTTGTGCATCAACACAAACGTAATTTTATCGAATATGACAGAGACCAAATCCAGCAAACTTTAGTTTTTAAGTTTAGAAGCTGCCAGTTCTGTCTTGCTTCTTTTTCTCAGACAACTTTGCATTCACTCTGCATCCATTTGGACGCACTGATGTTTAATTTTTGCGTCCAAAATGAGCATGTTACATCCCTGGACGCAATGACACACCCTAGATTCATCACTGGTATAGTAACCTGGTAGCCCTACTAGCATTTTTGAAGGTAAGATTAGTAGCTTACATGGGATTTTAGCCCCTGTGCTGGCTAACATGCTTGGAGTAATTTTTAGTGATGGACTTGGGCTAGCAGTTGAGTTTTCCAGGCTAATAAATATAAGACTGCATAAGCCCAGGGCTAGCTCACTCAGAAAATTTCTACACCCCTGTGCTGAACCTAGGCAGTCAAAAATGCCTTGAACATTACAGCACATCTACAACACCCCATTCCCGACATTCCTTCTTGTTGCAAAGAGTAGGACAGTTATAAATCACTTTTTTCTTTAATGTATTTATAAAAAACAATATCTAACAGGCGAGTTTTTGTATCTGGAGCCTTACCATCAAGAGGAACTCCATTATACTGTTTCATTGCTCTGGCAGCATCTTCTCGCCTCTGATACACAACCTCTGCAGTACCATGGGATCTACCAGATTGGTCAAAATGGACACAAGATCTTTTCAGTTGACCAAACTCACCAAACAACTCCTGGAAACAACAAAATAAGTAAAAATATTAAGCACTGTATAAAATTTTAAATTTGAAACAAGGTAGAACAAAAATAACATGGATAAGACAGTAAATTCATAGGTAATTTTTGGTAGTAGTCTGTGAACCGGGGAGTGTGCAACCCTAATATGCATAGTCTATTTGGCACAATTTACTGGTCCATACATTTTCTTACATTACAGTTATTTTAGTTGTGAGAAACTGTCATACTACATTAATTTAGCATTCTTTGTCATTTTCACAAGTTTTTCTCATTTTTTTCATGCTTCTTTCCATTGAAAATGACAGAGAAACAAAAGTGAAAGGTGTTTCAAAATTAGCAACAGGATATGCAAACACCAAAACATAAATAACTTCGGTATCTTCAGTACAACATCTTCTGGACTTATAGCAAGTGAGAGACGGATTGAAACATTCCATTTTTTTAAAATTGATACAGGTACACTTGAACTAAAAAAAACTTTCTGTAAAACTTGTCAGAAATTCTATTACGGTGCTCAAATATCCCTCATGTATAGCAAAACAAAGTTAAACAAAACCAATGATATGGATGATAAGTGCCAAATGACAAGTCAAATCGAGAAACTGGCATACCAAACAAACGGGTAAATGACAAGCCAAAATTTTTGATTGCAAAAACAATCTATATTTTTCCCTATTTTGTGCCCTGAAATGGCTAGACACAAAACAACACTTAAAGTGTACTTTTTAAAATGCAATAAAAACACTGCATTGTAGTTTCCTGATAACTTAGTGTCCAACTGCAAGGTTAAATTGGCTTTTCAAACTGCAAATTATTAAATGAGCCATACGAAGACCCACATCTTCATTATCTATAATCTATATGTAATTTGGAATCTTTCTCAACTGTCAGATTGTTTCACCTTGAATCGAAAGTCACTCTTGCAGGTTTACTTCTTTGTGCTCTCAGTACTAAGATCTCATTTACAACGGTTTCAAGTTTTAGGTGGCAAATTGTTATGCACTGCCACAATGGCACAAAACCTAAACAACTTTGTTCGCTGTTAAGCCCACGTGAGAAACATAAATTATTAGACTTCAATTTTTTGCCCAAAAAAGTGCGAATATTGTTCTATGGTTTGGTACAGCCAAAGCTCACAAAGATGCGAAGTCAAAATACTAATACCTGAATGCCGAGCGGTGTCCTAGATGGTACTGACCTGTATATCAGAATCTGAAACACCAAAATCTAAGTTTGAAATGTGCAGTTTTGCACCAGTCGAGATTCCACCTCCAAGGCCACTCTGCCTTCGATTTCTGCCTCCTCCACCAGCACCGCCATCGAACATATCATGCTGCCATCTATCTGGAAGTTCTTTCGGCTGCAAAGAAGAAGAAAGAAAGAAAAATCACAGAAGGTTCGAATGAAGGAAGTGACACTGACAGTTTATCTTAAGTCGTTAAGACGCAAGTTTCTGTTCGTACCCTCGAGTAAGGCATTGAACGGTTTGGCCGGCCTCGGCCCCTTCTCATAGCTCCACCACCTCCTCCGCCACCTCTGCCACGACCTCCTCGTCCACCTCTACCTCTTCCAGATCTTTTGTTTGACTTGATGATGTCGTCCAAAGACATGTCTATCTTTTCTGCCGCCATGTTGAATTTTTCTTGCCTCGTGTGCAACGCTCGAATGGAAGACGCCGGAAACAACTATTATGGGATAGCCTCGCTTCCCAGTCGAAATTACCCAGAGTGCAACCCGACCCCACCAACATTAAATATGCCACGAATTCGCAGCTTTTTATAGCGCAAGTTTCAAAATGAATCTTTAACTTTGCGACGTAATTTATCTGTTTTACATTAGAAAAGCGCTGTTTTGTAGCTCAAAAGTTGTCTCATTTCGGGGGAGAGGGGGTGTTGCTAAACGGCGGCCCGCGGTCCACGGCCTGGCGCCCCTGGCCCATCACCCGATTTTTTAAAAACTAAGTTCAAAAAAAACCCCAAAATAGTGAGGGTAAGACGGCCAAGTGAAAAAAAGTATTTTATAGCGTCCTTTTTTCAGAAATGTTTTGATCGGGAGAGAGTTTTTTTTTTACTCGGAAGTTTTGATTCTAAAACGCAATAAAACAGATCCCTACTTATTGCCGTTATTGCATCCAACCTATAAGTGTCCTGGCGTACCAGATTATACATCAACATCATATTGAAGCGCAGAAAAACTAAATTTTCGGACAACTAACTTAGACTTCTACAAAGTTTTGCAGTTACAAAATAGTATTGAAACTTTTTTTAATGAAAGCTATGAAAATAAAAATATTAATACAAAAATTGAGTCGAGCGCTTTTTCAATGGACGGGCAGGAACGCTAATCATTTTTTCTTTTTTTTCTTACTTCGCCTAAACTTAACTGAGCACCAATACCAAAGCTATGCGAGCGTTTTCCCGCTATTGTTGATAAACTTTACTATCACCAAAGTGCCGTTCCAATTCAAGCCTTCAAAACTACGAGTCACGCAGCAAAGCACTCAGCTCGTCATCTGAATCATGGTTTCCATACACACGTCTCAAACACAAGGATTGTCTATGTCCCAGAATGTTTTGTCGAATCGGGACGATCATATGGAAACACTATTGCGTATGTTTTAAACCATCTATATTGGAATCAATCGAAATAAGTTGCATATACAATAGAGTTGCTCCTATACTGAGTGGAGTCGACATGGTCCCCTTCCTACCGATTTTAGGACTTGGGCTCGCTCATTCGACTGTCGTTGTGAACGTTATCCGATTCATTTGACTGTCGGTGAAGTGCAAGCATTTAAACGACCGGCTCACTCGACTGTCGGTGAAGTGCAAGCATTTGAACGACCGGCTCACACGACTGTCGGTGAGGCGCAAGCATTTAAACGACCGGCTCATACGACTGTCGGTGAAGCGCTAGCATTTAAACGACCGGCTCACACGACTGTCGGTGAAGCGCAAGCATTGACAGCATTTGAACGACCAACTCATTTTATTGCCGGTGAAGTATAGTGTTTGAGCGATCAACTCGCTCGATTCTCGGTGCGAGATTTATTTACCGACTCGCTCGCCTGTCGGTGAATTGGCAGGCTTTTGAGCAACCGACTGTCGGTGAAGTGCAAGCATTTGAAAAACCGACCCACTACACTGTAGGCGAAATGAAAGGTTTACTTTACGATACTTCACGGCTCGGAGTGCGGCATCACAAAATGTCGGCTGTGCCGCCGCGCTGGTCAGTTTCAAAATCAGTCGAGTACCTAAAAATTGGTGCCACTAAATTTTTTAGAAAAGATCGCTTCTAAAACGCCGAAGAAGTTGTCATCGACCACCTCCCGCCCGTGATGTGGATAGCTATGTGCGACCCTGATATTCCTTTTTAATTCTATATGCCCAGTATCTATCATACTCAGCACCGAGCAATGCCGGGAAGAGGTTGAAAGATCGTTTATATCGATCCTTTCTAAAAGAGCTAAAAGAGAGTAGTGAAAGAAAGTAGGGGTTAATTAAGCCCTTCCCCCCTCCCCTCGCTGTACAGAAGATGAAACTTTCTAAGTTTTTGTCGCCAATACTTCATTGCAAATCAACATGTTCATAAAATGATAACTAGCTCAAAGAAACAATTGTTAAAAGAAAAGTAGCGAAATATGTAGAGGACTACTTTAAAGTGCGGTTTGTCGTAATTTCGCAGATATTATAGTACTGTTGGCATTGCAAATACTGTCAATGTACACGCTTTTTTTGTAAGCACAAGTAACTTTCGGCTCGGCCTGGGCTGTTCTTAATTTTTTGGCGATTTCAACCTCAAATTGTTCTTAAGTTGTTCTTATTTTTTGGAAATTCCACTCGGAACAGTAAAACGACGCTGAGAAACACATGTTTGCTATCATTTCACACTGCTGTACTGACGTAAAAAAGTTTGACACTGTCTATAACTTGTCCGCAAACGTCACGAGCTTGCTTAGCTTATCACTCTTCCAGCGCTCGATGACCCAGCTAATTCTAACAGATCTTTTATATATGTATGTCTCATTGTGTGCACAGGAATTGAATATACTTTCTTAAATTTTTCTGCGCAAAATTTCAGCCTGGTGAGTGTTCTTAGCTTGTTCTTAATTTTTGGGCAAATTTTAGCCTGGGTGTTCTTATAAAGTTTGTTTTTATAAAAAAAAAAGTGTGTACTAGAAATGTAACTATTAGCATTAGTGATCCAAAGTACATACCGAATGTACACAGAGCTAATATTAAAATCCTCGTTTTGTTTTACAAAAGTCAATCACATCAAAACTTTTGAGTTGCTCCCACTTTTAAATAGCACTGAACACGAATTCCATTTGCTGAGCAATTATTCAGTGAGCGACTATGTCGGTGGCGACTGGTTCTTTATTAAACAATAAGATTTTAAACGCCATTTTTACAGGAGCAATTTTAAAAGCTTATAATTAAATTATATGACTAGAAATAAAAAAAACATATGAGAACACGAAGTATAGGTGAAACGATCAAGAATGCATTTATTACTCCATGAAGGGCATTAGAATTTGTAAGCTGATTATTCTAAATCATTTAAAAATCGTTACGGTATTTTGTGAACGGTCGCAAGCCAAAATGCGTAGCACTCCGGGATCCACATATGTCATATGACTGACTCCAGTCCCAGCGCGTCAAGACTGAATTAAAACTAAATTCAAGTTCAGTCCTGTTATTATCAGAATCTTAAACAGAAGTCAAAGGTTCAAGGTAAGACGAAAAGGTTGATTCTTGGTTATCATTGGCTGTGTATATACATGATTAAACTTCGCATGATACAACCAACTCTGCCACAAGTTTTAATTAAAATTTATTTTTATAGATCAACAATAGTCAATACCGACAAACAAAAAGACTAACCGACCTGCTTTATAGTTATCAAATTTTTATCTCCAATCATATCAGCAATGCTTCGCAAACCTTAAATTTAATGAGTTGCTGATGTTTTAACTAAAGAACTCTACCTAAAAAAACATCATTTTCATTCAGTGAGTTTTAAAAAACGGTGATCATCAATACAAGGATTTGGCAAGAAAAAACATGCTTAATAAGTTTTCCATCAACAAGCCTTACCACAGATGATGTTTTTTTTCAGGTATCATCACCTGACTAGCCGAAGAAAAATGTTATTTTGAGCGCAAAGAGTCACCAATCCGGTGGTTTCAAAAAGTATGTCAAGTTTTACTGACATTTAATTACCCGGTAAAGTAGCCGTGTGCGTGATCTAGGATGTTGGCATGTTTACAGTTTTGATTGCCCTCGTTTGTTTTATCAGCTCTTGTTTTTAATCAGCAGTAGAAGTTAAATACGACCTTTAATGCCACACCCCACCACTGTAAACCAGCTTCTTCGGGCACTAGGTAACACAGTTATATTATCAGTCGATATCAGCCCGGAAACGAAAGATGAACTGTTTCGTGGCCCTACTGTTTCTTATGGCTGTCGCGGCCAGCGAGCCTTGCACGGGTAAGTTTTCCTTGCTTTGGCTCTATATTAAGCTCAGCGCGATTTTGCACAGATTTGTAGATTCAGCCGCCAAATTTCTCAGTTCTTGGGGAGTTTAAGTTTTTTTGTCTTATTTGCGCACCAACATTGTACTGACTTTTGAGCAAGCGGGTGTGTTACGACAGGCTTAGGAAAAAACTGACGAAAACTTGGAGCAAGAAATTGTAGTCCATTGCCACAATGGGGCCACAGTGATGCATGCAGTGGTCCATATGACAACATGATTCACAATCAAAGGCACTAAAACTGTATGCAGCGGCCGTGTTTCACTAAATTACGAAGCCTTCAAAATGCAAAGTTGTTGCTCATATCTTTACCGAACTAACCCCATCTTGAGTTTGCCGCACACTCAGAGCCGAAATTTTTTACATGACCCAAGATTAGGCTTTTCTGATCCGTCGGAATGTCAGCAGGACACAGTTCTGTCATCTTCAAAAAAATTATCGAGAAGACAGAATAACAGAACCATGATAACTCATATCGTTGCTGCCGCAGCGAGTGACCCTAGAGTGAGCAAGCTGGTCTAATTTGTACACTGGTAACCCAGTTCTATACTGTTAGTACTTAGCCATAATTGGTGCCGCCCGAAGTTGGGACTTCTGATTTACAACCGCGAGTGTCATATTAAAAACTATACAAGCGCTTCTGAGGCTCCTTGATATTTTTTTTTGCTTTTTTTCATGTTTGTATCCGAATTTAATAGATCGTGTAATTTCAAAATGTTCAGCAATCGGTTTCATCAGTTTCATCCGGTTTTTGATAGATTGCAGCGAGCTGGGTTCTTTTTGGTTCGAGTCTTATAGAAGTTGCCTGCATGGTGTTGAGTTTGAAACTTAGTTATGGCACCTTTGGTAAAGGTTCTGTTTCAGAAGACGTTAAACAACAAGCTGTTGATTCGGTGTCAAAGCTGAATAGCTTAGTAGTCCAGACATACTGAATCAACATAGAACAACAAATAAAACTAATATGAATAGCTAAAACTTGTACATGCTTCTGTTGCTAGAACATCGTCAAAGAGGATTCAAACATAGCTGGCACTGTTGGATATTGGTGTAAGGCTGCCTGCACGTTCCAATTTTGTGTTACAATGAGAAGTAGCTGAGATTTCGTTTAAAATTAAGATTTTCGCAGAATATAAACACACATGAAATGAACTTCTAGTAAAAAAATTGTTTTTCATAACGTCTAACAGTTTGCAAGATATGACGAACGAAAGTTTGTTTTACTGGAAGTAAAATTGTATGACGCGCGGTGCATTTTAGGAGTGAATTTCTCGAGATATATTTTGGCTAAAGCTACGAAAATGTAAATAATTAATGCTCCCTCAATTTTTAATCTCACGCTATCAAATTTGGCAAGTTGATAAAATAATAGCCAAAGATGAAAACCGTCCTGGCGACTTTTGAGATTCCCCTCCAATAATTTTTTATGACTCAAATATGGCAGTTTTATATGCTGCAAATGGGGAGTTTTCTTCAAACGCCTGCAGAAAATTAAGGACGCTTTCAATCAAAAATCACTAGGATGGAATTGGAGTAAAAATTGTGCTGAATCTCACAGTAAAACTTAAAATGCTGAAAATTGAAACCAACAGCCGCATTGACGTCTGGAAGTGAAACAAACAGTTTGAATTATGATGCTCGTATTCGTTTATTAACTAAAATTTTTCATCAATTTTTTCACCATCATTTAGATACTTTTATAAGCTTTCCATTGATGTATAGGTTTGTGGGTATTCGATCCGTAAAACATACGAAAAACTGAAAACACAGCTCAAGGTGAACGGTAACTTTAAGTCAGCTAACTGAACTGTCGTAGTTTAGGCAAATTACCCAGAAGTTTTTGCATTTATACCGCCATTCACAACTTGTTGTAAGTCTGGGGGGATTTTCAGCAGATATACACAACAATTTATTTGCATGTGTTTTTCACTTCATGAGCTTGCCTAGCCAAGGATTTTTCATATCTTTGTTCTGTTGACTTGCGCCGTAGCTAAAACTTGCTAGCAAGCAAAGCACAATTTACTTAACCCTTCTGGTAACCCCTCCCCCCTGTTTCTGATTTTTCCTCGTGCCGCTTTTGAATTTTAGTTACCAACCTTTTCTTTACATACATATCAATTTATCTTTGAAAAAAGTTTAACAATTTTTGTCATAGAAAATATTGTTGGGTTGGAAAAAGGTTGCAACAATCTCCCCCTGTCCTGGAAAAACACTATTCACTGGTTGGGTATATGCTAACGGTGGATACCTACTTTTTATGGTCCAATCAGAACGCGCAAACAGTGCTATCTACTTCATTGGCAAACACTTATCTTTTCTGTTTGCTTTTTACCTCACAATCAAACAATGAGTAATTATGGGTTTCATCTGCAGAGCATCCCAATCAATTCAGTGGAGGATATCTGACGGTAAGATTTCCGAGTGTTTATTTCTCACAGCCCGGAACACGCCATATACATAACGTACTGCTGATTTATCCTCAGTAGACTGTCCCTACAGTTTGACCATAGATAAGCCAAACTTGACGTCATTATCTGCGAATTTTGTTATGACGTCATGGTGGCTTCAATATTTTTAAATTAAAACTATGAATACAAATCAAGAGAACAAAACTTACTGGCTAGGCTATCAACAAAAGCACAAACTACATATATGATGATGTTCTTAAAACTTAAGGGAGCGGGTTACCACAGCAACAATAGTAAAGCTCACATATATGCTGACCAGAGGCACCAGCTGGCTTCTATACCTGACAATTAAAATAAGAAATGCATTTTTAAGTTTAAACTACACCCTTACGAGCTGAAAATACAAAATATCAGAAAATGTGGTTGCCATGGCAACCAATCCATCTACGACAAATTGCAAAAAAAAATGCTGGATGCCTCATAAAAATTTAGAAAAAGTCAAGTATTTCCATTGCTCTGCTGCAATCCGTCGAGGAGTTACTGACGAAAAAATAAGAGGGGGATAAAACAGATAAGTACATAAATACATAAACATGTAGGTAATTAAATAACTCAATTACACCAACTAACAAATAAATGACTTAATAAATGAGTAGATGAATAAATAAACATTTAAATATATACATTAATACATTTTACATACATACTTTATAAAATTAAAAGGATAAAGTTAAAAATATATATATATAAATACATTAACAAACAAATAAATAGATGTCTGCAGGTACACACAAAAATTAAATTTGTACAATTAAAACACCAAATTAACAGCTGACATTTGTACTTCACTTACCTTTTATCCAAACAAAGGTTGGCTCTACTCCAAAGGGACCTTATATGGTCAAAGGACAAATGGCCGTTGATATGCCTGGCAGACGCATCTGGAGCTCGTACAAGGCAGGTCCACACAAGGGAAAAGTGCTGCTGTTGTACAAGGAGGTTCGTGCCCGGGTGGAGGTGGGAATGGAGGAAGTTGGGGGTGGGGTAGAGATGGCTTTTGATACACCTGCCAGACGCATCTGGAGTTCGTACACGGCCGGTCCACACAAGGGAGAGGTGCTGCTGTTGTACAAGGATGTTCGTGCCCGGGGGGGTTGGGAATGGAGGAGGTTGGGAGTGGGGAAGGGATAGTTTTTGATACGCCTGGTAAACGTATCTGGAGCTCGTACAAGGCAGGTCCACACAAGGGAGAAGTGCTGCTGTTGTACAAGGAGGTTCGTGCCCGGGTGGAGGTGGGAATGGAGGAAGTTGGGGGTGGGGTAGGGATGGCTTTTGATACGCCTGCCAGACGCATCTGGAGTTCGTACACGGCCGGTCCACACAAGGGAGAGGTGCTGCTGTTGTACAAGAATGTTCGTGCCCGGGGGGGTTGGGAATGGAGGAGGTTGGGAGTGGGGAAGGGATGGTTTTTGATACGCCTGGTAAACGTATCTGGAGCTCGTACAAGGCAGGTCCACACAAGGGAGAAGTGCTGCTGTTGTACAAGGAGGTTCGTGCCCGGGTAGGGTGGGAATGGAGAAGGTTGGGGTGGGGTAGAGATGGCTTTGGATATGCCTGGCAGACGCTCCTGGAGTTCGTTCAATGCCGGTCCACACAAGGGAGAGGTGCTGCTGTTGTACAAGGAGGTTCGTGCCCGGGTGGGGTGGGAATGGAGGAAGTTGGGGGTGGGGTAGGG
>JAOBRG010344802.1:18570-29008 GCA_027574985.1 Umimayanthus nakama | reverse complement strand
ATAAAATCGTTCCTAAAAGTATTTTATCTCACTGCTGTTCTTATTCTTATTAACAGACAGCTTGTTTATGAAGCGGCTCGTTCTTCTATGATGACCTAAGGTCACGATCAGTCAAACTCTCACCTTGTCAGGGCAAAACAAAAGTGGCACAACATCCTCGTTTTTTTCCAGCGGCCTGGTTTTTTTTTTCAAATACCCTATTGATTTTCTCAGCACTCTTCTGTTATTGTTTTTGGGCTTTAAAACTAGTAAGACCATCACTTCTAATTCTTGTTGGATTTTGATCGAATGTTAACGCGAACAAACCATTACTGAGGTCAGCAAAGTGCCGAGTTTCCATGGTTGACATTTACCGCCTATTTTGCAATGCTCTTCTGCTTTACTACAATTTTATCCGTCGCAGACCATTGCAAAAACGATAGAACATCGAAAATAACAGAAAAGGAACAAAATACTTCAGTTTCCCTGCGAAAAGTAAGTCCCAGACAGAGTTTTGGTATAAGAATCGACGTTAATGTAGTCACACAGCGAGTCACACTGGAGCCAAGGCGAGAGTTGGTTGTGGCAAGGAACGCCTGGTGGAACGAAGTTGTGAAGGTAGAAACGAATGAATGAAGCATGTTTCCTCGGGTTTTGTTCGATGTTTTCGTGATTTCAGAGAGAAAAACTGCGAAAACTATGCAACTCCATCTTCGTAAAGAAAGTATATAGTATCTAAGTCCATATTATTTGATAATTTTTCAAAATTACGCGGAAATGTTCTCAGGATGCGGCAGATGCAGATTTTACTGTAGGATGCGATTCCGCATCGCCGCATCCTGCCAGATGCCCTGTTGATAGTTAAAAATTTTTATTAATTTTTGAAAACTACCACTCAACACTGTACCAAGGTTAAAGTCTGTGATAACCCATGATTTGATTAATTTTGCTTCCTCACAGACTGATCTTGGCTTTCATTTTATTTACTTACCAGTTTCATGGGAGTGTTTAAAAAACACTAGAACTGTTTTAACTTGTATGCTCTTGTTATGTAGAAGTTTGCTTAATTTTTACCCATCAAGTTTCTTGATTGTTTTTTTTTTGACTGATTCATTCTTCAGAAAGCTTGCACCTTGGGGACAGCAGTAGAGCTCAGCAACATACTGAAGAAGGAGTTGAAGGTTGGTTTTGCATCACTGTTTTAACAAGTGCAGTATCGAGAGATTATGCACAGAAACAAGGCTGATGAGCCCTTTGATTTTTTCAACACCGAGAAGGCATTCATAAGATGGCATCTGGACTGATGAAAGATCACAGACTGAGCAGCTTTCTTTTCATTTTCCAAGTGGGAACCATCTTTATTCCACCTTATTGACATGTACATGGTTTGACTATTTATCACAATGTCAGCCAAAAATTTCGCGCTAAGACTCACACAGTTCATATCAGATTACTCTCACTGATGGATAATTCCGCATTCAGACTCAGTGGTTTAAGAGATTCCTATAAATGTAATATGTACTATATACTTTAAAAAATACTTGAGTGTTTAGTCCTTGACTAGTCATTAAACATTCATGTGCACGGTTCATATCAAATTACTCTGATGGATAGTTTCCCATTCAGTGGTTTAGGAGATTCCTAAATATACATGTATAAATATACGTTAAAGTAACTTGTCAAATGAATGTTTGGTCCTGGCTTAGTTGTTAAACATTCAGTGTAACATGATCTAAAAACTCAAAGAAGTGCTGCGTTAACAAATGAGTGTTGAAGATTGTATTGAATATAGATAAATTTTTGTACATACAGCACATGTAACTAGGATTATTGATATCTGTTGTTGAATGACAGATGACTACCAGGAACTGTCAGCAAGGGAAGAGAGCGATTTGGAGCACATGATGGCTCAAACCAACAATGCAATTAGCAACATTGAGGCGTTTACAGAACAGTTGTCAAGAGATCTTTCTGTTCTAGATGGGGTAAGTTCTTACAAATATTTCATGTTTTTCTATGCAACTCCCATTGTCAGTTTTAGTGAAAGTCAACTGGCTGTGCAGTAGTACCAAAATCATGCAATATATTACATTGCAAGTATAAATCGATTCATTAATTTATTGTCATTATTAAAAACCATTTAATAATTTGTGCATGTAGTTAGTATTTGCTTTATTTCACTGTGTTAAGGGTTTGCACAGCTTATGGAAGACTTTGAAAGTCATGGAACCTTTAAAGTTTGTTTTCCAGGCCTAAATCATGGAATTTTGGGTTGGGTCATGAAAAGTAAAAATTAAGTATTGTGCTAAAACATGGGTCAGTTTACTTTTAGAGTGAGAACAAAACAGAAACTCAGCTGGTTTACAAACAAATACTGGTAGCCATATTTCTATGAGATTATGTTTTAGATTGAGGATCTTAATACCCTAAAAACTACAAATTGTTCTATCTTAAAGATGTTCTTGTGCCAGTGAAAGCTTCAATTCCAGTTCAGTTTTAGGTAATACCAAGAAAAATGGTAAAGATAAAATGAATGGAAACTCCTGAAGGCCATCATGGCAAAAGTCACAGAATTTCAGAAGGTTAAAAGAGTTTGACCCTGAAGCCATTAATTACTTCTCATGTCAATACATGATGGTATTGTTTTTGCATATATGGCATGACATAAACTTTAGAATTGAAAAGTTTTAAATTTCAAGAGCTTTACGAGTATAATGCACAATTTTAGATAATTGAGAGAACATAGTCCATTGAAAAGGCAACTTCTCAGTGTTCCTTGCATAACCACCGAGTGCTCCTGTTGTTTGCTTAATCGCACAACTTTAACTTACATTACACCTTCTTTCAGCTGTTTTATCCCAACTTTGTTTCTTTAAAATGTCTGAGTCAGTTTGTCTTGTGTCAAAAAGTACGGGGAGACAATAGTTTTTGCGTGTACTTTTTTCAGATTGTCCTGGTTCTCGTGAATTACATGTTTTGTCATAAGTGATTTGTGTTGCTTATGGTCCTTAAATGACTGCTTCATACTTGATCATAAGTTTATGTACTGTGATTATTATGTACAGGCCAACATCCATTCTATCATGGCATCTGAGGATCAAGTAAATTCTTTGATGGAACTTCTAGAGGAGAGCTTGAAGGAGATTGACAGTCTAGATGGAAGACTTACGCAGTATGACGACCTTCTAAAGGTAAACTGAACTTGGTGTAACAGTAGTCTGGATGGTAGACTGATCCAATTTGACGAATTCCTAAAGATAATAACTTGGTGCAATGATAGTCTGGATGTTAGATTGATCCAATATGACGACCTCCTGAAGGTGAAGTGAACTTGGTGCATTGAATGTATTAATGCAAGGCTGATCCAATATGAGAACCTTCTGAAGGAAAAGTGAACTTGATGTAACGACAGATTGGATGATAGACTGATCCAATATATCATGATTCTGAAGGTTAAGTGAACTTGGTGTAAGAACAGATTGGATGGTGAACTGATTCAACACGAGGACCTATTGAAGGTAAAGTGAACTTGGTGTAATGACAGTCTGGATGGTAAGCTGACCCAATATGATGAACTTCTTCAGGAAGGTAAAGTGAACTTGGTGTAACAGCAGTCTGGATGGTAGATCTATTGATCCAATATGAGGACATTCTAAAGATAAAGTGAGCTTGAGGTAATGACAGTCTGGGTGGTAGATTGATCCATTGTGATGACCTTCTGAAGGTTACATGTAATTGAACTTAGTGTAATGACAGTCTGGATGGTAGACTGATCCAATATCATGAACTTCTGACGGTAAAGTGAACTTGGTGTAACAACATTCTGGGTGGTAGATTGATCAAATATGAGAACCTTCTGAAGGTAGAGTGAACTTGAGGTAATGACAGTCTGGATGGTAGATTGATCCAATGTTATTACCTTCTGAAGGTTGAGTAAACTTGGTTTTATGACAGTCTAGATGGTAGATTGATCCAATATGAGGACCTTCTGAAGGTAAAGTGAACTTGGAGTAATGATTGCTTGGATGGTAGACTGATCCAATATGATGATCTCTGAAGGTAAAATGAAGTTGTTGTATTGACAGTCTGGATAGTTATAGACTGATCCATTAGGGACATTCTGAAGGTGAGGTGAACTTGGTGTAATGACAGTCTGGATAGTATCTAGACTTATCCAATATGACGACTTTCTGAAGGTAGAGTGAACTCAGTGTAATGACAATCTAGATAGTAGATTGATCCATTATGAGGACCTTCTGAAGGTAGAGTGAACACGGTGTAATGACAGCCTTGATGGTAGATTAAATGTGATGACCTTTTGAAGGTAGAGTGAACTTACTTGGTGTAGTGACAAATTGGATGCTAGGCTGATCCATTATTATGACCTTCTGAAGGTAGATTGAACTTGATGTAATGTCTTGTTGATAGGTCTCGATGTGAGATAAAATGTGTCTAGAAAACACGAAAAGGCTCAGTGTTTGTTAAAATGCATCAAAAAGGGATCAGATCTTATTTAGACATCTTTCGTCATAAATGATAAAGACAATTACTACAGTTTTATTGTGCAGCCAGGTAGTGAAATTTACCTGCCTTATTGACTCCTTTAGACGGTCCGTGACCAGATGGAGCAGATGGAAGACAAAGATAGACACATGGTCACAGAAAGCACCAACAGAAAGAAACTACTAGAAGAAGTGGAGCATGTTTCGGTGGGTTAACAGTTGAAAAAGTGGATGGTAATAAGGTATAGTGTCACCTGGATGCATGGGCAGTAAGAATGTGTTATTTTGGCTGAGATGACAGTGAAATGTGGGTGATATTGGTTTGGACAACATAGGCCTAAACGGGTAGTAAGAAAAAAGGGCAGTAAGGCTTAACTCTACGAACACGCTTTCTTTGTTATTTCTTTGTTTCTTTGTTAAGGTTTGCGTTTTTTAACAATAGGGTTTGGGTTACTTTTATTGTCTTTTATCCAATGGGATCTTTCGTTCGTAGAGTTAAAGACGACCCAAAAAGGGGGTTATGTTTGGGTGGGATGCAAATGAAGTGTGGATGATATAGAGTTGAACAATGTACGCCTAGACAGGTTGTAGGTAAAATAAATGGGTTATATTAGACGGGATGGCAGTGAAATGTGGATGATATAGGGTTGAACAGTTATACCTAGACCGGTGGTAAGAAATCGGTTACGCTTGGATGAGATGACAGTGAAATGTGAACGATACAAGGTTGAACAATATTATCTAGACAGGTAGTAAGAAATGGGTTATATTTGGGTGGGATGACTGTGAAGTGATGATATTATAGGGTTGAACAGTATACTCTTAGACAGGTAGTAAGAAATGGGTTATGCTGTGGTGGGATGTCAGTGAAATGAGGGTAATTCAGGGTAAGGCGGTACTACCTGGATGGGTAGTAAGAAATTGGTTTATGTTTGGGTAGGTTTACAGTGAAATGAACATAGGTCTTTACAGTATAAATGCTTCATGTCATCAGTTTGCTGCTCTTAGCACCCATTCAAAAAATATGCAAAGCGTTGCTCTCCTGAGTAGAAACCCTGAAATTGCCCTTTTTTGTAACCTTTTATTCCTAGAATCCGTTTATTTCAGAGAAGAACTTCCTAGTACTATCCCCAAATACTGTCACAACGAGGCCAGCATTTCCTGCAATCTACATCTACCGGTAGAAGAAACCTAGCTACTTTGCAACCAGTGCAACAAATGATAACAGAAACTAACCAACGAATCAAATTAATAACAATAATTGTTAATAATTAAGGTATTCATTAAATGGCTCTTTCCTGCCAAATTTAACGTTACAGTTTTTAGTGAAAGAGATTAGAAGGTAGGCAAAGCATGGGATTTATTTTAAATGTAAATGTTCGTTGGTCGTGCAATGGACAGAGGCTCGTAGCCTGACTCTTTTTTAATAACAGTTGATCTGGATGATTATCATTTCGCTGGTAACTTTGTATGTTGTGTTTTGTGACTACAGAACACACTTGATGTCCCTGAAAGGCACATCATTGCACTGCAGGAGGGCGACCTCTCCAAAGGGTTAGGGCTGACCGAGTGCACCAATGCTGCCAAGGCCATCCAGGTGGCGCTGCAAACAGAACTCAGTCCAGGTTGATTGAGCTTGTTGTTTTGTTTTTGTCTAACTTCGTGTTTGTATCAATTTCCTAGTTGTAGCTTCATTTAGTTCATCAATCACTCTCTGTGCCTAAGTTACCTTTTTTTGTCGTTGTACATCATACGACGTTTTCATAAAGGAACTATATGAGAGACTGAACAAGCAAATAAACACTGATACATCCATGCAGCCAGCTCTTTTAATTGCGGCATTTATCCTGACTAGTATACTTCGTCCTGTAATCAAAATGTTTTTGTATACTTTTACTTTATGAAACGCACAAAGTTAACGTGATTTTATAACATTGTTCCCATGTTGTATCCATCAGTCACAGTCTGTACGTCACTCGCTCTCTGCCCATCAATCACTCTACATCAAACACTGTCTATCAATCTATCACTCTTTATCAATCACTGTCTCA
Organism: Umimayanthus nakama; assembly: GCA_027574985.1. Taxonomy (NCBI): domain Eukaryota; kingdom Metazoa; phylum Cnidaria; class Anthozoa; order Zoantharia; family Parazoanthidae; genus Umimayanthus; species Umimayanthus nakama. The sequence continues at coordinate 22,476 of JAOBRG010344802.1, read as the reverse complement.
ATCAATCACTCTGTCCATCAATCACCGTATGTCCGTCATTCGCTCTCTGTCCATCAACCACTCTTCATCAATCACTGTCTATCTATCTATCTATCATTCTTCATCAGTCACTGTCGGTCCATCAGTCACTCTGTCCATCAATCACTGTCTGTCTATGAGTCACTCTCTGTCCATCAAATACTCATCATCAATCACTGTCTATCTATCTATCACTCTTCATCAATCACTGTCGGTCCATCAGTCACTCTATCCATCAACCACTGTCTGTCTATGAGTCACTCTCTGTCCATCAAATACTCTTCAGCAATCACTATCTATCTATCACTCTTCATCAATCACTGTCGGTCAATCGGTCACTCTGTCCATCAATCACTGTCTGTCCATGAGTAACTCTCTTTCCATCAACCGCTCTTCGTCAATCACTGTCTATCTATCTATCACTCTTCATCAGCCACTGTCGGTCCATCAGTCACACTGTCCATCAATCACTGTCTGTCTATGAGTCACTCTCTGTCCATCAAATACTCTTCATCAATCACTGTCTATCTATCTGTCACTCTTCATCAGCCACTGTCGGTCCATCAGTCACACTGTCCATCAATCACTGTCTGTCTATGAGTCACTCTCTGTCCATCAAATACTCTTCAGCAATCACTATCTATCTATCACTCTTCATCAATCACTGTCGGTCAATTGGTCACTCTGTCCATCAATCACTGTCTGTCCATGAGTCACTCTCTTTCCATCAACCACTCTTCGTCAATCACTGTCTATCTATCTATCACTCTTCATCAATCACTGTCGGTCCATCAGTCACTCTGTCCATCAATCACTGTCTGTCCATCTATCACTCTGTTGGCGAGCAGTCAATGAAATTGGCCATCTGTCGGTCTGACCCTGTTTTATCTATCAGTCACTTTCTGTTCATCTATGTCTGCCTGGCTGTTCATCAATGTTTACATAACTGTACGGTCGAGACACATCTCGTTATTTTGCCAGTTTGTGTACCGTTATTAATATTTTAGAACATACTGTGAAACTCAAAATCTGCTGCTTATCATGTTACCCATCTCGCTTCACATTGTTTGGCCAAATGCTCTTAGTTTGAGAACATAGATTTGTCCTTCTTTTCAAAGGTTTAACTGAAATGAAGGCAGTCAAGGAACAAAGGGATAAGTTCATTGCTCTTAGCAGAGACTTTGCGAACAGGCTCAAGCTTCATCTGTTAGGCATCTTTGAGCAGTATGTAAGTACAGAGGTTGTGTTTGTTCGCTGCAGAGAAAGGTGTCCAGAAAAAGTTGAAGACAGTTTAGTTTTAAAGAACGCTACAAAACATTGAAGAAATGACGAGACAGCCCCAAGCTTTTGAGCTTTGCACCCATTCTTCCCTTTGCACGGTGATTTTAAAACCAAAAACTTTAATCTTCGCCTGCTTGAATGACAATTGCATCGCAAAGAGAATCCAATTTTTTTTGCTTTGTAGATCAGAGCGGAAAGTAGATTATAAATATCTAAAATGCTCAAATGACATTTTCGCTTCAAACAAGTTTGACGGAAGCGCATTCCTAAGTTTGTATATAGAGTTCGTCCTCTCTTGAGAGAGATGACAATCTTCACTGAACGTTTATCCTATGGTACTTGGTGGTTCGAAGGTGGCTGATGAGGCCAGTCCGAGCCCGGAAGGTTCTGGCACAGTGAGAGCAGGACAACAAAGGACTTGGTAGAGTAGGTGTTGGGGGTTAGGGGGAGGGATGAAGGGGATGGTGATGATAACTTGCGCGTGAGTTTGATTAAAGTGAGGGATAGTTGTGCAATGTCGTCTGCCTCATTCTCTCGTCCCGGCCTATCTGGGTCCAGTGGCAAGACAGAATAAGGAAAGTAGAAAGTTTGTATACAGTGACATAGAAGGCTTGATCTCTAAAGGGCCTAAATATTTTCCCTTGCGGAAACTCTATGATTTTGCTTGAACGTAGTGAATATCTGGAGTTCTTCCTAATCGCAATCAAGCATCACAACTAGTATCTTCAGCCCCTACGTACCTTTCATGTGGGTGCATTAAACGAACGAACTACTGACTGAATGAAATCATTTATTTATCCAGTGTAAAAATCTCTCATAACTACGTTATGGTTTTAAGAGAAGCGGTGTCCTCTCTGCCGCGGTCAGTTACTCACTGAACAAATTTATTGAGACACAGTGAAACAGATGTGAGAAATAGAATGGCAGCTGTTATCAGCCATATACAACACTAAAATTAAAATAGCTTTGTTTACACTCATTCTAAAGCAGTGCAAGAGTCGTCATCATCAATTATCTGCCCAGCGTTTCACTATTCTACGTTTGTGTTCAACCTTTGCAGGGAACAGAGCATGAAACGCTTGTGAAACACTCCAGCGAGTTGTGCATCCCTCGGCATCTTGCTTGTCATAAGGAACTCACTCCATTTACAGACCTGATGAAGTGGTTGAAAGAAGTTGACGAAACAGTTTTTATAGATCTTTGCCAGGTAAATACTTTGTAATTCACATTGAACAGAACAGAAGACAAACGGGAAAACGAGTATAATTTTAGGTGTTATATCTGTGCTCTCATACCACCTTCCCGTAAGACAACAGTCACTCATTGGTGCAAAAATGTGTCTAGCTGTTTGAAACGAACCATCCAGTTGAGCAAGCTTTATGATTTGGAAATATCATGATTGGCTCTTCTCTAGCACAAACAAAATTGTATTACAGAAAGAAGAAGCATGGTTAGCGGAGAGCACAGTTACATCGAATACAAGAAAGGGGCACGTCACTGTTCGTGTATTATTTGACACCCAGGAACAGATCAGGCAATGGCCTTGAGTTGATGAAACTGTGAATAGTTATAAATCAATTGAAAGGTACATTCACAATTTTCGAAAATACCACACAAATAGTAAAATGGCAGATTGACCGAGGAAGAAAGATTGGCTAGCTTCGCTTTCATGGAGGGTCTCCTTGTTGTATTCCAGTGACAAAACCGGTGAACATGGTGGTCTTGAATGTGAGCCAATTATTTCTCTGTGGATAATTCTAACTCCAAACTTTCTCATAGCTACCAGTCTAGAAAAATCAAGAATTTGTTGAAATTAGCAAGAGTCGTGGAAAAGTAATTGGGGTTTGGTTTTGTTCATTGAAACTCCAGGGCACGGTTAAAAGCCATGCAAGAGACGAAGAGTTTTAAGTGGGATCCATGTATGGGAATACACGCTACCATTCTGTGCCAGTATTGAAGAGTGTTGGAGATGAGAGTAAATTGGACATTTAAAATACTTTTCAGTAAAGTTTGACAGAATTGTGTGCGTACAAGTATAGATCGGGAAAAAGTTAAGTAATGGAATTTTAAAATCTGATGTGAGTGGGAAGTTTGTCTTCATCCCCTTTTTGTTCCTCGACCTCTCCAATCGCTTTGCTGCTTGACCTTCCTCAATTATAGCAAAAAATGATGTCACATTTTGCATAACCTTCTCCAGTTTTCCAACCTTGCACTCCTTTTCTTATTCTCGAACTCTTCCACATCAACTCCCCAGTCTTCAGGACTCCTCTCCTCTTCCTTCTCCTCCCACTTCCTCATTCTCCTCTCCTTCCTTCTCCTCCCCTTCCTCCTCTTCACCCTCCTCCTTTTCCTCCCCCTCTTCATCTTCCTTTTCATCCTCCTCTTCATCTCCTCTCCTTCCTTCTCCTCCCCTTCCTCCTCTTCCCCTCCTCCTTTTCCTCCCCCTCTTCATCTTCCTCTTCATCCTCCTCTTCATCCTCCTCTTCTTCATCCTCTTCACTCCGCTCTTGCTCCTCCTCCTCCTCCTCCCTTCCCCCCTCTCCTCTCCTACTCCTCCTCTTCATCCTCCTTTTCCTCCTCCGCTTCCTCCTTCACTTTCTCCTCGTC
>JAOBRG010344802.1:0-12705 GCA_027574985.1 Umimayanthus nakama | reverse complement strand
AAAGGAAGCAAAGGCAAGATTTCCTTCTTCACTACCGCAAGGTGGACATTGTCCATAAGCAAGAAGGAGCGAGCCAACAACAACAACAACAACAACAACAACAACAAACAACTTTAATTATTTCCTTTGTTACAAGCCAATCAGGTTGCTTGAAATATCAATCTCACCGAGTTTGTATATGCTATGTTGAAGTTCTAAAAATTCTCATTTCAAAGACAGTTTTGAGATGTTGCAGCCTAATTCTGAATATTCCTCTTCATCTCAATTTGGCCCTCCTTTCCTTTAACCCCCAATAACGTATTTCTAACTAACGCGACAATTTTGATCTATGTCGTAACACTCTATTGTAACATATTCTATAATCAAGAGCTGTGTAAAAATTGATGCTCTCTATCTTTTTGGGTATTGCATCTTGTACCAATGCCAGTCGTGATGATTTGGTTCATTTTTTTAAAGCGCGTTTGTGTTTGAACGACTACCGAGAGTTTAGTTGTTTCACGTAAAGGAAAGCCGCTCGTGTAATGACCTGATCTCGAATCACCCTAGCTTCTGAATCATTTGATGTCTTGAGAGTAAAAACTACTTTTGATATGACAATGTTTCTGAATAATAAGGCTATAGAACTACTATCAGATTATATGGTTCTATTCATACTCACCAGACAAATGTTTGCGACAGGTAGGTTTCAGAGCCGTCTCCTTTTTGAGTTACAGTGTAACTTCAACCAGAAGGACGTAAACATTGCAAGAAATGTAATGAATCCCCACGTAAATGAGGCAGTACAAACGAATGATACCTATTAGTAACCCCCAGGAAGGTAGCTTGGGGTTCCACCCAGTTGTTCAAGAAATTACAATCTTTGTTTCGAAGGTTGCAGTTATTGGTTTCTCAGTTTTTCTAGGTCGTTAATCCCAAGAAAATTCGTGCACAAACAACTTAGTGTATAGAACTATTAATGTACTAGAGTTCAAGGTGTGGCAGTTTCTTCTGGAAAACTGAACCAGCTAACTTACGGCAAAAGTTAGAAACTACAGAATTCTTTTACAGCTTAAAATGGAGCTGAACAAAGTGTATGTTTTAACCAACGTCCAATGTCATTTAGTCCAGATGCTAATCTGTCATGCATGTAAGGGTTTTGTATATTATATGCAAAAGCATTGCTACACTTATCTAACAACTCTCGCTTCCAAGTAATACCACTAACACCATTGCATGTTCCTTCCTAACAAGCAGAAGAGCGAAAAACAAGAGACGAGACGAGGTCAAGTAGGTCATCATTATAACTGTTTCATCTTTTTTGTTTTTTCTGCCCAGCTATAAACGCTAAAGTATTCATAAAAAGACTGAACAGTTCTGTACTATATTTGTTGTTTTGAGGATGAATACTCGTTTAAAAGTTTCTCGTATGACGGTTTGTAATAACTTGTCTCTGTGCTGATCAGCCGTGGCTCATCAGCCAAGTTTTTCTTGTTAAAAGTTAAAGCTATATTTAAAGATAAATTAAAAATAAACGCGCTAAATCTCATCTTCACCAATAGGACCAAATAAAGTAGACCATGCCAGGAAGGGTGTGCTGGCCTTGCATTTGTACTCAGGCCCTCAGATCTGGTTAAGAACAACTGGTTAAGCATGCTTCACGATTTAACTAAAATGGCATATTTTACGGGTTTATATATATAAGTAAAGCCATACAAGTAAAGCTTTGGATAAATAAACAAGCTGTATGTATCGCATGCCCTTAAACTGCAAACTGTCCTTAGTTTCTAAAAAAAGCTATAAACCGTTGATAACTTCCTATTTGATAAATAAACAGTCCCTAATATAAATATCCTTCCAGATTCACAATAGTGTTAGCAGAAAGTTTTCCTTATGAAGGAGTTATGTATTTTTCTTCCAGAAAAATAATGGCAGGTCTCTTTACGGTGTTGGACTCCGAGATGCACAGCTTCATCCACTTTGGAGATAAACTGGACAGCTTGTATGCAACACTCAGTTTGTGTTTATTTACATAGAAAATTTGGTTGGTGCTGTTAAACCCTTTTTAACACTTGCTTTGTTTCCTGTAAAAAGAGAGTGGAGAGTGGCGAGTACACTTCACAATTCTTAAAGCTGAAAGTGGCCACCTTCTGTTTGTTTAAGGTTGAACATTTGCGCGACGCAACCTTTCAGTCAGACCTCAACCGCAAAAAACGGAGAAAGCCCCTACTGCTTCACAAGTGTGCTGTCAGTTTTCTGAAAGTATCGAGGCAGATATTTCTGTCAGGATACTGGGCCATTTGTCTAGAACGTCCGTGGTATCACCAAACCCCAGCGCCTTATAAGATCCCATTTAGCAGCAACACTGCATTTTTCTCCACTAGCAAAGAAAGAGGCACCATTTTTATTTCATCAACATTTTGCATCAGCGTTTATTTGTTGATGATCTAATTCAAGCTAATTTTTTTGTTCCTAAGCAACACCATGTACATGTTGGTACGGATTGGTCAGTATGTGATCACCAACCAGCTGTCTGGGGCGCCTGTGTCATACCTTAGTCAACAGCTTGGAAACTGTCTGATATCAGTCAAGAGGCTCTTTGACAAGTTCATTGTGAGTATTTTCGTTGTATTTCTAAAGTACAGTTTTATATCCCTTGTAGAGATATCGAAAGGGATAAACTGAAGTAGCCATAATGAGTTTGTGTCTGTATTTTGAAAGATTATCCTTGTAATACACCACAAAAAGCTGCAACGCCGTTTATAGAACAACACTATGCTAGAAATTACCATGGGCTGAGTTGTTTCTTCAGTCATTTAGAGAAGTGATTCATATTCCTTTAAATCCATTATCTCATGCTAGAAAAGGAGAAGGAAGGTAGCAGAAACATTGATCCTATGCTATTGATTCCTTGATCAAATAAAGAAAAAAATGAGACTCTGAACCTTGCTCTGCATGATAGTTCAACTGCCTCCACAAGGAATATCGAACATGTGTTTCTGTGGCTATGACCATTTGCCAGTTCCCTGATTATAGCTTTTTAAAAAGTCTTTCAGAAGATTTCCAAAAAGCCCAAAAAGGCAAATCATTGCATACAAATTTAAAATTGAACAAGTGCTCACTAACAACTTGTTAAGAGAGAAACTGAGAAGGTGAGAAACAGTAAACGTTTGGCTGTGTGTACTGATTAGTATCCTAAAATCCATGTCTGTAGGTTTTAATCATTTGGTAAAATTCAACTAAAAAGTTATCTTAAACTCATTCAAATTCAAGTGCCTTGTACCTTATTTTACGTAAGCAACGCATACGTTTTCTTTCTCTGTTAGGGCATGTAGTCAGTTTGGACAAGTTAGATAGTAACTTGCCTGGTCACTAATTGATGTTGCACTGTTTCCGATGATTTTTAAGGCTGGTCTCAGGAAGCAAGTTGAAGATATGAAAATCCCGAAGAATAAGAAGTGTGGAATTTTACCTTTTGTGTCCAAGTTTGCAGTGAGTGAACTGTTGTTAATCCCTCTATAAGGCATTTATTACTTGTAAAGAAATAAAGTCGAATGAAAGAAAACTAGTATAAAAGACGAAGATGTGTGTAGAGGCCTATAAGGGCTTATGACGGCCAGAAGCACACAATTCACATATATGCTCATGTTTACTTTACTGCTCAACGTGCTGAAGAATGCATTTAATACACTTTTTGACATATTGGGTATTGATACACTGGGGCCATCACCTCTGGAATTGTTGATATTTTTAAGGAAACTTCCAAAGTATTTCCAAAAAACTTTTTCAGTGTGACAGTAGTCAGGGATATATGTTCGTGTTGGCTGAGACGCGAAAGAAAGGTTTTGCATGTGACGAAAAGTACTTCAGATGTCATAACTTAGGACAACTCGTGTTGAAACATTTTCATTTCCCAAAGTAAAAATTGAAAATTTATTCTGAGCCAAACAAAATCCTTAGTTCGCACCATTTGCATAGATAAACCTTGTGGTAAACTGCCAGATGTACTATAGAAAAATGAAGTGGTTTCTATTTCAGTTGATAGTTATAGCTTCGTTTATTTTTATTCTTTTTCTTTTTCCTTCTTTTATTTGATATATGGCTGAAAATAATTATGTCTTTAATTTCCTTATTCGCATCAGGAATTCGCTGAAACTTCTGAATCGATATTCAAGCGAGCAGAACGTCGTACAGACCTGGACAGAGCCTATCACCAACTTGTTCGGGTGGTTTTTGATAACATTGAGCGAGTTGCTATAGAGCAGATAAAGAATCCGCAAGCTGTTGTGGTGCTAGGTTTGTGTTTCGTTTGCTTTTTGTCATCCCGCTTTTATATCAAACAAACTTACTGGTTTTGGAGTGAAATTAAACTTCTCTTGTGTTTTTTGCTTTTATCAAATATAGATAGCAAAACAGTTTTCCTTTCCTAAAAACAATTAAATAGTCTATCACCTAGTCTATCACCAAGTTTGTCATCTAAATAACCAAGAAAAGTTACTATGGAGATGACAGGAACGTTTTTACTAACTAAAGTTCTCGTTTTTCTTGCAGAGAACTACCACCACATGTTCCGTAAGTACTACTGCTTCAAGCTCGTCTTGCACACTATCCAGTCATTCTACATAATAACTTTACTGTCGAATAAGATGTACTTCCTTTGATACAACCATATATCTCCAAGTTAAAACATCTTTCTATAATTTTTAAAGCTAGTCTAGACTAGTTATCCAAAGGCTTGCTGGAAATATGAAGTCCTCACCGGATGCTAAATATTTCCCATCAGGTGTACTGACCCGTTTGAAGATTCCTTCGCTGGAAAACGAGAAGCGGGAAGCAAAACAGAAATACAACAGCAGTCAGAAAGCTTATGTCACTTTCATGCTTGGTCGTCCTATGGAGAAACTAAATGTAAGAAACAAATTTAGTATTTAAGTTTTAAGGAAAAGGATTTCTGAGGCTGTTATACTTTAAAATTCTTTGCTACAACAACAAACGTCCAACTAAGTAGTTTGTTTTTTTCTTACTTGTGTTGAGTTCCCATGCTCTTTGATTGTTTCAATGAGTATTTGTGATTAATACATTTCAATTTGTCTACGTTTTTATGTAACATTTCGATTTTCAACTGCTTAACAAAAAACTATTTTGTAACCGTCCATTCGAATCCTTAAAGTATTTCAACCTTTGACTAGTTGACAAATACCATCAACTACCAGTTTTTGTTGAAAACAGTATTAACCAGATATCTTAACTTCAAGTTTTCGTTTAACAACATTCTTTGAACTTATCGCCCGAAGGGGTTGGACACTGAGTCCTATGTTAGGTGTCTACCACGCAGTTAAGAGACCACAACGCCAAGATCATTCCCCTCTTTTTGAGAAGTATGCGGGTTCTTTTAAAGTAAGAGGCTCTGTCTGGGAAGAAGAAGGTCACCCCAAGTTCATCCCTTAAACAGGCCGGAGATTGAACCTGGGACCTCCTGGTTGGCAGTCAGAGATCCTATCAACTGAGCTAACCTCGCTTAGTCTTACTTCCTTTTAATGTTTCCTCTTCCTTTTAAAAGTTTAGAACTGATATTCTAGTGGGCAAGTAGGATGAGGGTTAGCCAATTACAAAGGTGATGTGGCTTTCTGCGTTTTCCTGACTTGTTTCTTTCACGTCTTTACCATAAACGAAAGAGGGACATTATAAATAATATAAGTCTGTCATATCTCTGCCTCAACCTTGAAAGAAGGTTAAGTCCGAAGGAGAGAAGGATGTGTATATTCATTTCCGAACGTTTTGCACCCTCTCAACAACATTTTTTAGTGATTAGTCACTGTATTTTATTTTTATCAGGATTTTTTTGAGGGAGTCGAAGAGAGACTTGCAGCAGGAGTGAAAGCAGATGAAGTTGGTTACCAACTGGCGTTTAGCAAGCAAGAGTTGAGGAAATGCATTAAGGAATACCCTGCGAAGGAGGTAAAGCGATAGGATTGGCGGGAGAATTGAAGATATCCTCAAAATGTGTAAGGTCCTTAGTTGTTAGCATTGGAGGTCCAAAGTGTAGGACATGGGAAAATCCTCAAATTTGGCAGAAACACCCATGAATGTGTTGAAACATCCTTTAGTTTTGTTGAAAAGTTGTTTCAATCTTGTTGAAGCAACCTCCACTTTTCTTTTTTTATTAATTTTTAATGCTTCGCTCCATCTTGTTTTACACATATTATTTTTCAGTTCAAGAGCACGCTTTAATTACAAATTTCTATTAGTTTTAGAAGTTAGTGTTGGTGCATTGTAGGTGATTTTATAATAACTGTTACATTGTCAGTTCTCGTTTTCATGCCTGTTTCAAATGAAATTTAAAACAAAAAACACAAATAATTATTCGAAAATACTTATAAACCCTCCCCCGTTGCTTTTTTCCTCCCTCCTTTTCCCTCCCCTTGTGTCTTGTGTTTCCGTGGATGGATCTTAGCGGTTTTGCAAAAATTCATTTCCAACATTTTCCGAGTGACAGTTTTGTTACTGTCGAATCTAAAGTTATGGAAAAGGATGTACGAGTTGAAAAGTATGATTTACCTTTGAGAGTACGCGGTTTGAACATTTTGTGCAACATGTTTCACTCCTGGGTTGAAAAACTTCTTTGAGCTTCTTAGAGATTTTAAAGTGCACATCGGTACTTGTTCTTCTCTCCTATCTAGGTAATCCAGATAGATAATGGTTACTTCCTATAAAGCCTACACACTTTTTTGCTTGTTTTCTGTTTCTGATTCTAATTCTGCAAGCTATTGAATTTCATCGACTTAATGGATCTACTCTGTGGCCTGGCAATGTGTGAAAAACCCAGTAATTTGCTCACTTTTAAAATTATTTTAAGTAATAATTTTCTGCATTGGTAACCTGAGAGATTTGGCGACACAACTTGCTCACAGTACTGTTGCTGTACAGGTGAAAAAGGGTTTGGAGCAGCTGTACAAGAAAGTTGACAAGCAACTTTGTGAAGAGGAGAACTTGCTACAGGTTAGTCGGGTACAAGCTCCAAGTTAAGCAATTGTCGTGTTTGTGTAATTATGCCATTCCCTAATTTATTTTACTGCACTTCAATTTGTAAACTGTCTTAAACAAATAACAACACTGAAAATATAAACATTACACACTCCACCGTATAGGCCAAATCGTAAGCTACACTCCTTTGGTCTCTTCGGCATCCTTACGCTATTTATTCTCTCTCTTTCCCCATCATACCTACCTAGATTTATACAAAAGCTTCTCTCCAACGAACTGTCAGAGACAGTGCTGAATACAGAAATGAGAGCATCTGTGTGCTTAGGCTTGTCTTTTGTATGTATAAATAGCGGATTATCTGTCTTTTTGGGACTGTTCTTCTGTGGAAAAGTTGTTTTTCCTTTATTTATCTAACTGCCTGTTTGCTGGTTGTTTCTGTATATCTTTTTTAATTACAAATAACTTAGATACGTTTATTTCTTCTTTTTTCAAATTTAATAAATTTTTGAGCAACTTTATGCATGACAGTTTCATTTTTCAATTGACGAACAATTTTAGGTGTGTGCGCTTCTTGCAAAATGTCTTAGATCAAGTGCAAGAACTCGCTTCGATCAAATTAGCATTTTGAAAAGCAAACTTCTTGCACAAGTTCGAAAATACAAAAATAACTAACGAGTAAGTCTTAATAATAAAACAGTTTGCAACTGTAGTCCTACGTTTCTGTAAGTATAATTGATGTCGTCCAAACGATTTCATGCTGAGAAACACTTTTTTCTCTCAAAAAACCCTAGCATTGCCTTAGACCGTACTCGCAGTTTAATTGGTCATTCTGTTCGCTGAATTTTTTATTTGCAACTTAGAACCTGACGATAGCACTCTATAAGTGTCAGAAATGGAAAGAGTAAGGTGAAAGTTAGTAAATTTCAAAATTTGGGGATTTAGTATTGAAAACTGTGGCACTGGTAAAGTTTTAAAAAATGAAACTTTAATGAAGTTTGCGTTGGGGGGTGGTATGCCATGCAAACTCCCATAGTTTCTCTTTCAAATAGAATTTCGGGGACTTTGGGGTTTTTTTTCAAACCGCATTGTCACAGCTTTTAATGCTAAATCGGCCTCAAATTTTCGGCTTTAACTAACTTTCATCTGTTATTTCCATTTCTTGCCTCAAGAACCCTGAAAAGGGTCTATAGTGGAACAAAACCGAATGGAGTTGTCGGCAATATTAAGTATATTTATTTAGAAAAAAATAGTTTCTCCCTAGATACTAATTGCGTTAATTGATTCCTTCCCCCTTCAGGTTGTGTGGCGTTCGATGCAACAGGAGTTCATTAATGTGTACAAACATGTCGAGGATCTCATCAACCGCTGCTACCCCGGATCAATGATCGCTTTGGAGTTCACTATTAACGATATCCTGGAGTTTTTTTCGGACATTGCGCAGTCGCATTGAGAAACAATTCTCACTGCAGATGAGCCTCCAAAGCAGCCACCTTGTATCCTCCGCAGCGGGCCCCTCGGAAATAGGAGGGAAACAAGGCGGCCGCGCCTTTGAGACTAACTGCAGATTACGTGCAGTTGGAAACTGGATCTAGACAGAAGAAATAGAAAGTCCCGTCAGGGTTGCCACCGTCCATGTAAATCTTGGAAAGTCCTGGAATTTCAAAAAGAAGACTCCAGGCCCTGGAAATTCCTTGAATTTAGGTCGTGGTCCTTGAAAATCCACAACTGGACAATTAATACCTTAGATGTAACAAAGTTGGAAAACAAAAACGGAGGCTCGATTTTTCCCCGAAGCAAATGTTCTAACGGTAATTACTGAGTTAATATACAGAACAACAAAATTTTTAATAAAGTACGTTTTGTTTGATACAGAAGGTGCTTGAATTTGTTCGAAAAGGACCCTGGAAAGTCCTGGATAAGTCCTTGAATTTCACATCCAGTTGGCAGTGGCAACCCTGCCCGGTGTTCCACAGCTGGAATGAAAATAGGATTGAAATTGACCTTCATCTCCCAGAAAGCGTGACTGCTTAAGTTATACAAGAATAAAGAATACGTAATCGTTAACCGGAATTGCAACGTGAATTGAACAATAAAAGTTAACCACATGCGTTGCTTTTTTGACGACAAAAGAAATACGAGTTATTATATTGACACGGGTGTTTTGTTATAGAATACCCGACTCGTAAAATCCAAATGCATACTTATCCAGGATCGAAGAATTTCTCTATACCTCGCCAATGAGAATATCGATTTCCAAAAGTTTTTCCGAAATTATTCAAAAGGTTAACTTTTTTGATAAGTTTTCGCTCCGGAGATTTCCAGTTGTTATAGATAATTACAGATAAAAAGTCAAAATTCAGTTTCGATGTAGTACTCATCGGAGTTCTTCTTTTGATTTAGTTGTACGTACCTGATCGTTTATTTCCTGTAGGAAAGCAAAGCTCGCAAAAAATTTTGCTCGCATTCGGAGATTGACTACGATATTACAATTACCCTTTGTCAAACATAGAAAATTCGTTCTTATTGGGAGTTGTTTGTCTTTTCCTGACTGTTTAATTCCCCGGGTACTCGAACCATGCAGTAAGTTATTTTCCTTTTATCTCATTTTCTTGCGGATCCGACAAATCGTAAAGATCGATGATAAAGGTCTAACTCATATTAAAAGGTGTTTGCACCATATCACCGAGAAATCAAGGTCTTATTTCTGTTACCAAAGGTCCTGAAAAAAGTTAAGGAAATACCTGAAAACTGCCTCAAAATTACTATAACGTGTGGTAGAGTTATGCTTGTCACAATAAAGAACTGAAAAATAACACGGTACGGAAGTAAGGTAAAGTAATAAGTCATGTTTTCCGGTGACGGCAAGGTACATTTTTCGTTTTATGAACATACGAAGGAGTGCCAACCTAACATCACCTAGGAGGACGCACGGGCTTTTAAGGTTACCGTTCACTGTGTAACTCCGTTAATACGCATCGGACACCCACAAACCTATATCTCAATGGAAAACTTATAAAATTGTCTGAGTGATGGTGAAAATATTTTTTTTTTAAATTTTAGTTTGTAAACGAATGCGAGCATCATAACTTAAACTGTTTTTTCAATTTCAAGACGTCGATACGCCTGTCAGTTTCAATTTCGACCATTTTTAGTTAGTTTGTGAGATTTAGCACAGTTTTTACTCCAATTCCGTCCTGACGATTTTTAATTGAAGTCGTATTTAATTTTCTGCAGGCAGTTAAAGAAAAATTCCTATTTTCAGCATACAAAACTGCACTGTTTGAGTCATAAAAGATAATTGGAGCGGAACTTCAAAATTCGCCAGCACGGTTTTCGTCTTCGGATATTATTTTATCAACTTGCCAAATTTGACGGAATGACACTAAATATTGAGGGAGCATTGATCCTTTACATATTCGTAGTTTGAGCTAAAACATGTCTCGAGAAATTCACACCTAAAGTAAACTGCGCGTCATACAATTTTACTTTCTTTCGTCATATCTCGCAAACTACTTATTAGACATATTGAGAAACAGTTTGTTTGACTGAAAGTTCATTTCATAAATATTTATAATCTGCGAAAATCTCAATTTCGAAGTTTTGATCCGTTCCAACATGAACGGTAATCTTAAGAAATTGCCGAAACGTTTACTTTAATTGACTGAAATATTGACAATATAATTAATTAAACAACTATAGTTAAAATGAAAAAGTCCCTACAGCAAATTACCTCCTCGACTATCTGTGTGACGGGTTTGAAGAGTTCCTCTCGAGCGGATTGTTTCACTCGTTGCCAAACCAGGGCTGCTGCCTACGCACCAACCGTCCCCGGATGGCTATGTGCATGTATACCGAGGATGTACTCCCCGTCGCGCTGAATAACGCCAGGGGCGGATCCAGGGGAGGTGAAATGGGTGAATTTTTACCTCCCTTTTCTGAGCCCCCTTCTTTCTTTTTTTCTTATCTTTCAAGTATTTAAACAATATTTGATTTCTCTGATGCCTTTTTTTGACTTGGAGAATGTGCATAAGCGATGATTGATAAAGTCTCTCAATCAATTTATTTATTTTGAGCCCACAAACACACTTTGGTTCTGTTCCATTAAAAGAATTCACCCCCATTTCAAAATCCTTGATCTGCGCCTGCAACCGAGGCCTTGCATGCAGCGGTGTTCCTACCAACGGGCATAAAAAAAATGGAGAAACTGAAAGGACACTGAAATTTTTCTTTTTTTTTTTGTCTATTTATTTACTCTGTTATCAAGAACATTTAAGTTCGGCGAAATTAAGTATCGCTAAAACCTAACTCACACAAAGCGAGTTTACCAGGTTTGACTAAAAGTATAAGTGAATAGAATACGTACGCTGTTCAACTTGCGCACTTTCGTGAATAACTTTTATTCATTTAACGTTTATACTCTATATCACAGTACAAATGCTGGTCTTATTTTCTTTTCCTTATGCAGTTCGTACTTCAATTTTGTCGCTTTAAAATCACTCGTCTATCATTTTGTCTCTACCTCAACACAGTTAGAATTTCGATACCCCAGGCCGGTATAACGTCTGTCCCTAAAAACGGAATTGGAGAATGTCTTCAACAACACAAGTAGATTTGTCATTTCTTTTATTGCTTAGATAAAAGCAATGTCCGTAGAAAGCGTTTGTTTTTACAAAGTAAATGGGCGTTTTTGAGAAACTGCTCTTTTGAAAGAGAAGAGCGAGTTTTGCCGTCAATTTCGGTAAGAAGAAAGAATTAGCGTTTTCGGAGTTCATGGAACATTAACCCACGTTCATAGAACCGGTCCCAGGTGGTCAAATCTCCGGCTAAATTAAACCAAGTAAACCCCCACTGAGTTCCTTTAAAACTCGTTTTAGAGACACTATAAAAATAAAGGAAATTGCATAAAAATGGCTTAAAAGTCTCTCGATTTTTTTCCACATTCAACTTTCCTAGTCGGCTTTATATTCAGGAGCAGTCATTATATATCTACAGCCGGGTGGGGGTTGAAGAGAAAACACTGAGGAACGCAAGAAAATTTTGACTCTACCCTTGTTTTAAAAAAAAAAAAAATTAAAAAAAAAATTCAATCCCAACATTGGAAAAACAGAAACCCAGTTCGCCTTTGACTTCGGGCCGGGCGAGTGAAATATGAAAACAATCTGTGAGCCCACGGTCGGTGCATACCAAGTTGAGGTGAATTATTAGACATGCGCGTAACGGCACTAAATCCAAGATGGCGGACGTGTAGTGGTGAGACCGGCTTGATATGCCTACTGAACTACAGTATAGGTGTTAGTGATCGTTATCATGCTAAAAAGGAAAGCGCTTGAAAGGACTATAAGTCGCGTAAATAACTGTAGACACTTCAGTCTTGCTGGTGTTTCGCGGATCAGGTTAAAATGGCACCGCGTTCCATTCAACGGCGCCGAGGTCGACCTCGAACACATTGATCCCAAATGCGCGCCAAAAGAATTCGGTAGAGACCTTGCAGGTGAGTTGACATACTGGAACTCTGGCAGTGGTTGCTTCAGTATCAAATTATACGCGATTTGCATCTGGTCTCGTGTAGATAGACGAATAGCTTTCGTTTAGAGCTTTTCGGTTTTGTTGTGTTTTTCAGCAGTCAATTTGAATTTGTGTTTATGTGTGTTCAGTTTGAATAGATTACACTTCTACTTCTACTTCTACTTTATTAACTGATAAAACTTTACAGCATCACATCAGTATAAAAATGATAAGTATAAA
>JAOBRG010344780.1:0-14104 GCA_027574985.1 Umimayanthus nakama | reverse complement strand
TTTTTTAAAGTCCCATCCAGCAAGGGTAAAAACAGACAGAAGTGATTTTACCCCCAGCAGAGATAATAGTAAATAAATTCTAGGTATTTTTGGAAGCTTTTCTTTCCCGGTCAAAAGTAAACTAAATTGGTGTTCTTTGGGTGGAAATTCTACATGTATTTGTATTGCAAGAATAATGTGTTGGCTACCTAACACAAGTCCTTTGGTCACTGTAGCATAGCAGGAAGATAGATAATTTCAAGGTTTTGTGAAGGGTGGTCCAAATTCGTCACTTAGGCTGTTTTTGCACTGAGCTCTTCAACTGGAGAGGTCACTCAAATCACATTTTAGCATGTGTCTTAAAAACAACAAATAAATTAATGAAAGGATACTTTTATATAGTTGATATATGATAGTGGTATAGCACAGTAAGTTGTTTAGAGTGTAGATGATATGCTAAAGGATACAATTTGGGGCAAAAAATGTACGTGGGAGGGTAGGAGGTTGAGCCTGAAGGTGGAACCCAATCTCCTCCCCCAAGGTTACTATGGCAACTGATAATGGGTAGAAAAACAGAAAGTTACTGTATGTGTTTTCCAGTGGTGTCAAGTAAAGAGTTAGAAAAAGTTAATTCCCTAGAATCCTTCCCATGTTCATCTCTATAAGTTCAAAATTTTAAGTTTAACTTACATGCAGGTGAAGGTTTGACATCCACAAGCTCCCTCTGAAACTTGTACACATTGGAGCGGATCTTTCCCAGCTGCGTCCTTAGCCTTTGCTCTTCAGATATAAAATAAGGATCACATAAACAGTACAGAAGAGTTAAAATAGCTTTAGCTGCATTCAGTCTTTTAAACCTGGCTTATCGCACTTTAACATTTCCAAGACTATCAACTCTTGTCATTATCATGATTTACCAAGACTGCTGATCATATATCTGTATTTATAATTATATCCCAAGTGGGAGTTTGATGCAGTATTTTATCTAGATTAAGTTTAATTAAGACAAAATAGAAATTCAATAGGAAAACATGCTACTTTATAATGAAAGCAAAATAAATGCCAAATAAGAGACTTGCTTAAACCCTTTGACACCCTCCCCCACAGGATGTCCAGTTCATACATATTTACTTTATCCTTGCTGAGCCCCTGGAAACACGTCTTAGGAGCGATGATTAAGCAGGAAAACTACTAAACAACTCCTGGAAGATCAACACTGAGTTAGCTTGCAAATTAAAGGACTTGCAAGACTCAAGTTCTTTCCATTAAAGATCATCATTAAATAAAGATTTACTGTCTTTTCACTCACTTTCTCCTTTCCTCTCAGTTGTTGTCTTGATGTCCAGTTCTTCAAAGACACAAAATTCCTTTCTGAATTCACTTCGACGACTGTAAAATGGTGCATTCTTTTCTTTTTCTAAAGTCGATAACCTTAAACAATAAGGTTTTGTTAGCATTCATGACATGACCACACTTAACATACTCCTCAAGCTATTTCCGCTATTAACTAGGGAAAACAGACAAAAACATCAACACTATTTTCTAACTTTATCATTTGTCTTACTTTGTCCCAATAAAAAAATACATAAAGATCGTCATACTAACTTTTGTTCATATTGGTCGTGTTTTTCAAAGAAATCTGACTTTTTCTGCAGTATGCTTGTGGGTCTCCGGGAGTGAGTCTCGGGATTTCGTCTCCCAGCTACGGGTTTATTTGGACGCAGATCGCGTTCAGCTCCTTCCCTACTACTCATTTTGAGTGACTTCGTTTATCTAAGTATAAATATTTCATCTCAGCGCCAGATTTTAACTTAACAGCATTGTTTGAACCTCTTAAAAAAAATCATCCGCCATTTTCCAAAACAAATTTCGCTGTGCAAATTGTTCGCTGGCTCAGTTTGCGCCTGCAAAAAAATTCTTGAACAGCAGCTTTCCCCCTGAGCGCAGAATAAAGCCAAAGATTCCGTCAAAATGGTAAGTACAACTTGCAAAAAAATCAACCTTGTTTTGATATTTTAAGACCCTGTGATTCATTAAGTCATTCTTAACATGTAAGTGTTGGTTATGTGCTATTACGAGATCCAGCTGTTCTCGGAAAATACCCAGGAAACTTGTTTAAACAGTGTCAATTAAACTTCAAAAACTCCATGTGCTGAGTCATTTGTGATTTGAAAGCAGTTCTATTCGATATTCCCTTCAATTTCTATGCATTGATTGCCGATACTCATTCTAGTATTTTTTGAAACATCATTATGAAAACAGTTAAAAAGAGCCTTTTTTAAATACGATCTTTACTACTTATAGTTATAAAATAACCACGATACGTAAGTAGAATGACACAATGGTTTACAATATTTCTTGCTCAGAAGCTTTTCAATTTTGCCTCATTACTGATTGATAAAAAGACGTTTAAGATAGAAGCGTTTATGGATTTTTGTACAAACCTTACCCAAAAGTTACTTTATAGACACTGAGGTATAGTGTCAACTTGATGGGGTCCCAAGAAGATTTTTAGTGTAATCAAAGATTTTATTTTTCCCCCTCATACCTGTCCCTTTAGCCACTCCCTGTGTGACATGCACCAGGGTCATATGAGAATGAGAGTTGAGTGACCAGATTTTGACAAAAGTTTTTTTCAACTGTCATGCACATAGTCAAATGAAGTTTGCAGATGACAAGAATGACTAAACAGATGTGTGCAACTCTCGCCAAATTTAACCCAAATCATCAAAATTTTGAAAGTTGAGTTGATGAGAGCCCATGGGAGTTGTTGGTTGAACGAAAACTGTGACGTCTGTTCTTTAAGTTAAAGAGCAAGTATTTTTCCTTCCTTTTATGGCCCAAGCACAGAGCACATGGGCCTACATGTAGTAAACAAAAAGGCAAAGTTAAGGATGTATAACTTGCCATATGAACCAAGCAAACAAGGCAAATAAGATGATATGGCTTTGTTAATTATTCTGAGAAAGGAACAAATTCATTTGACATTTTGATTGAGGCTGGGGTCTATTGACCAATCACAGCTCACAAAATCAGTCAGCCATGTAATAATTTACTGTAAGTCTTGTTAACTTTCATGCTTGTTAGTTTGGCCTGACTCTAAATTGATGTATAGCCAGTTTTGCTTTATTTGTAACATGATTTCACTTCATTTTTAGGCTGTTAATTAAGCAGTAAGTTAGTTTGTACTATATAGATCTGAGTTCTGTTTCTGATTTTTAAAACCTGAAAATCACTCTTCTTTATTATCCACAGTTCCGTAATCAGTATGATAACGATGTGACAGTATGGAGCCCTCAAGTGAGTACTTACAAGCATTTACTGTGGCAAGAAAAATACATGTGGATTTGTATGAAAGATAGTTCTTTTTTCTCACCACAATGTGGTAGATAATATAATAATAAAAATAACATTTTTTAAAAATTAAAAGTTTAACTAATACAGCTCTTTTATAGAAAAACAATACATTTCTACCATAATATTTACCTGCAAACATGTTTAAATTTGGTGTATAGAATACTTTGTCAAGTTGCTTCAAAACTTTGAAGAGTTGATAACCAGAAATAACATCTATTTGAATCATTAATTTGTCTGATTCTGTTTTTTTTTCTCTTGTATGTTTCAGGGTCGAATCCATCAGATTGAGTATGCAATGGAGGCAGTAAAACAGGTAAAACTTACTGACACTGCTTTTATTAGCAAATGACATCCCGTTCACAGTACTATGACTGACAGTCAGACAGACAGTCTCAATAATGACATGTTAGATGGCTGTTAGTATTTATTAACTTAAAATGTTTTATCAAATTGCATCATCACAGGGATCGGCAACTGTTGGGCTGAAATCAACATCTCATGCTGTGCTGGTTGCACTTAAGGTTGGTCATGTATTATTTGTAACTAGCATGCATGCATACACATTGGTACCATCTGCAATAGATAAATGTAAATATTCTCCTGTAATCTATTCTAGCCAAAAAAGTTAGCTTTTCAGAAGAAAGATTCTTCTATCAGTGATCAAGTATCCACTCCCTCCCCTCTCCCATGGGTGTTCAGCTAGCTCCAGGCAAGCCCCCCCCTTCCCTAGTGACCAGCATAGGGTTTGCTGGTAAAGTTTGTAAAATATTGCATGCATAATTAAGTACGCCCCAGTAAGGAAATTATCCCAAGTGCTTTCCAAATAATGCTTTTCAAACTTGTAATGTGTCTCTGCCGAGGATGAGAAATTAGAAAGTTACTCTCATAGATCCAGTTTTATGGTCCGACCCCTTTGGTGACTCCAAACCAACAAGATCATGGAGTCCCAGGGCTCAAAGCAAAAATATGTAATTACAATCCCGGTTCATTCTTGACACTGTATCCCACCAGCGAGCAGCATCAGAACTTTCAGCACATCAAAAGAAGATTGTCCCCATCGATGACCATGTGGCTGTGTCTATTGCTGGCCTTACAGCTGACGCAAGACTCCTCAGGTGGGTCCAGTTTCAGAATTTGATTCATAAGACCATAGATTAGACAGTGTCAGGGGGCTAGCAAATGGAACAGAACTGGTCTAACTCAATACTTTGACTAGTTTGGGCCATCATTCATTTCAGGTCCTGTTGAACCATCGGCTTGGAAAATATTAAATATCTCTGAGGGTCACTTTTTTGTTGAAAAAGTTTGGACTTTAATACTTTTAATAAACAGTCTTTTTGCAATTATTTAGCCTTTTATTCATATTTTATTAATTATCTGTTATTATTATTAGTTTATTTATTATTTTTATTAAATATTACTCTTACTATTATTGTTCACACCTGTTTTAAAATTATTCACTAGATTGCAATAAATTGTTTGTGGGAATGATTATAGGAAGAGCTTTATATTGTCCTGAAAAGTTCTAAAAATAATGCTCACAAAAACTAGTTTTAAGCTTAAATTGTATGCTGCTCATTCATTCAAGTTTTTTATGAAATGGTGAACTTTTCCAGTCCTGTACACTCCTCACAAACCATTTTTGACTCCTAACTGCATGTACTAGAAAAGGGCGGGTAGCTTTGAAGAGCTTGGTTTACAGTACAACAGCTGACTGTGGTCTTTGTTCTTTTTTACAGCAAGTTTATGAGAAATGAGTGCCTAAACTCAAAGTATGCCTACAATACAAGGCTGCCAATTTCAAGGCTTGTATCTGCAGTTGGAGACAGTATCCTTCTTATGATTGTAACATTGTTAGATCAGAAATATTTGTTTAGATGCCTTAGCTAGGTTTACATTTTCGTAACTTCAAATGCTGGACCTTACATTTAGAGTATTAATGATTTTGTTTATTTTTTTTCATCAAAACAAACTGAGAGTAAGATAGTTATTAAACTGTTTTCTTTTTAAGCAAGCTAAGATAATTTCGTGCAGGTACCATGTGCACTGCTCAGTAACATAGTGTGCATCTTTAGGTCAATTTCTCTCAAAATTAATAAAATCTACTTGGGAATGAGAATCTTTTCTCATAAAAAAAGCCAGATGTGGAAAATGTTCACCAGGTCTTTAGATATGAAGGGTTAAGTCAGTTAAACTTTGTTTGCTTATATCCTTGACTTGCAATACAGAAATGCAAATCCCAACTCAGAGATATGGAAGAAGGCCATATGGAGTGGGTTTGCTGGTCGCAGGGTTTGATGTAAGTCTTGCCGTCTGTTAAGGTTATTCCTCCCTTTTGCAGTGCGCGGCTCTTCTGCGCATGAGGTTGAAATTATGATTTTTGAGAGATTTCAATGTTCCTTGACAAATCTAATACAGTTAAACTAACAGTTGGTAAAAATAATCGGAAAAAATGAAATTTGTTCGATTTAAGCCAATTTTTATAATACTCGCCCCAGGCTCCCCTCAGAAAATGAGTGAAAAACGTCCACTTTTGCGATACTTTTCACAATATTTCCTAAACAAGCGCAGTGACCCCCTTGTTTTTTTCTACCAATTTGAGTTATGACCTTACAACTCCAGGTTCAGAAAAAAGTAGAAAATTCTGAGTGTTAGAAAATACGATAAAATTGAAAAGTATTGGCGTGAGTTGATTGTTACTCTGGATTTTGTAACCAAAGCATCAATTTTAACTTGAAAGAAACTCTGATACCATAAACATGTTTTTGCTTTAACACTCAAAGCAAAAGTTCTCAATATCCAGGATTGTTTATTACTTCATTTTTCGTGTACTTTCGATTTCTGAACATTTGATTTGACACTCCGAAGGATGGTGGTACAGTTACATCACACTGCTTTCATTAACGAAAATATAGCCCCAGAGTGGTGGACTTTTGTCCCCGCTATCTCTAAAAGTAGTTTGGGGACCCCCCTTTTTCATTTCTTTTTTGGGGTTTAAATATATTAAATTATCCATGGACAAAGTTTTACCAAAATCTGAGTGCAGGTTCTATTTGAATGGAATGACCTTAAGACATGATAGTAAAATTAAATCACAGGCTGGTGCATACATTTAACCCTCAAATGGACCCCCCCATAGGTTTTTCCGGCATAAAATTTGAAGCTTTCAAGCAATCAAAATGAAACTTTCAGTACCTGTAGCCTGATAATGAGCTCATTTTTTGACATTAATTGGATGATGTCATCACTTATAATTTATGCATAATTAATTATGTTAATTAAAGTTTAAAATAGAAAACTGTAAATTTTTTGGAAAATTGGTTCTCATTTCTTCTTTTAGACTCCGTTCTCAATCGTATTCATATTAGAGGCTGAACATACATGTTTTCTACTAATTCCAGAAAAAATTTGCTTCAGTTTTGTGTAAATTAGAATTTTTTGAAAAAATCCAAGATGGTGGTCAAGATGGCGGACATGTTGTGAAAGGACTGTTGTCATAGTAACAGTTCTTAATTATAACTTGATTGTTGAAATGGAAAGTAATTAGTAAACCAAAAGCTGCTTCTATGCCAAAGCCTGATCTTTTATGTGCAACCGTTTCGAAAATCTATGGGGGTCCAAATGAACCCCCCCCTGGTTTAACTTGTTACAGTTAATAGCTTGGAGGTTAATGTTTGTGCTACAAAATTGAATAAGTACATGAGAATTTCAAATTACAATGGAACTGATATTTTATGGTAACAAAGTCAGCAAACCTGTCTGTCTACACAATTCTGGGGTGATTGTTTTTTCTGATTGCAATGTGTACTGGGTGGTGGACTTACCCAGACAATTATGGATAAGCAGGAAGATTGGATTTCCCTCACCTATTCCTTAAATAAATTTCTCAATGGCATTAGATCTCCACTCGGTAAGGGTTAGTAACCTAGCATTATGTGCAAAGCTTCAGTTTATGTGACATCAGACCAAATAATCTTCAGAGACTGTTTCTGAATGTTTTCAAGAAGCTTTGATAAGTAATTCGGGATATTTGAAAAGACAACTGTACTATAATGCTGTACTGTATTCAAGGACTAGAACAGATTCAAAGACCTTGGAATACAAAATGCTAAGTGGTACATTATAGCAAGTACTACATGGACTAACAATTTCTTCTTTGTATTCCAACAGGAAATGGGTTCACATATCTACCAGACTTGTCCATCAGCTAATTACTATGACTGCAAATGTATGGCTATTGGAGCTCGCTCACAGGTGAGAGAGTATGACTGCTGATAAGTTTCTTTATTATATGGCTGAATGATTTCGCGTGCTGTGATTGGTCAATTTCAGGTCCTTAAGTAGCCATATGGACTGCTAGCTCTTTTCAAAACCAGAATAATCAACAAAGCCATATAATAAACATCTTATTAGCCTCGTTTGCTCAGTCCTTACAGCAAGTTATGGATCCTCGTTTTTTCCTTCCTGTTTTCATGGCCCGCACACTTAGCGCTTGGGCCATAAAAGGAAGGAAAAAACGAAGATCCATAACTTGCCGTACGGAACTCGCACTCGGCTAATAAGAGGTATATATGTATCCACATGTACCATATGGAGAACACAGGTCACCATTAAGTTCTAAATGTTTGTTGCATGTTTTTAGTTTATCTTTAAATAAAATGTTTTTCTACAGAGTGCAAGGACCTATCTTGAGAGACATATGGACCAGTTCAAAGATTGTAAGTTAAGGTTTTAAAGTTAATACAGTTTCAAAACTTGTTCAGCGTAGTGTCATTTGTTGCATTTTTTTGTTCTGTCTGCAGAGCTAAGTTTAATATGATTTTTTAAAAGCAGCTGCTTTATTTTAATGGAATGTAACACTTCTGCAGCATTTCAGCAAAGTACAAACAAGTTCAAGCTCCAGCAAATCAGTCACCCCTCCCCTTACATGTAAACTTTGTCATATTTCTCTTAATTAGTGGTTGGCCCCTTATTGAAAGTGGCTTCATGTGACTTAGTACTAAAAGAGTGTAGTTCGAGTTTAAATTCTTGATTTCTCCTGATCTCTCAAATGGGAAATATAACTGTTTAAGAATTAATGTAGAATACACTAAATTTGGCATATTATTTTGTAATCCCTGAATACTTATTGCTTATACTATGACACAACTTCTTTGAACAAAGACACTAAACGGCACCAAGTATCTTAACATGTACTACAGATCTCAGCATAGATCTCAGTTCTCAGCATTTACACCATATATACCATTATAGCTAAGGTACCATTCTTAGTAAAAGCATTCATTTAAATGTTCCATGAACCATTCCTGTATGGAATGCTTTATCTTCCACAGCTTTCAAATCACGGCCTGTGGATTGTTTCATCTCAAACAGATCTTTAATTGAAGAGCTCAGTGCAAAAACGTCCTAAGTGATGATTTTGGACCACCCTTCACAAAACCTCAAAATAATCTGCTACATATGCTTCAGTGACCAAAGGAATCGTGTTAGGTAGCCAGCACTTTTTTCTTGCAATACAAATAGAATTTTGGCCCAAAGAAAACCAATTTAGATTGCTTTTGAAAAAAAGCTTCCAAAAATGCCAAGAAATTCCTATAATCTCTGCTGGGGGTAAAATCACTTAGAACTGTTCTTAACCTTGGTTGATGGGACTATAAAAAAAACTTTTTGCTGTGTACAATTAGTCTAGAATAAGGTATAGCTGTGAAAAGAAAATCCAAATTTCTCAGTATTTTAAAAAGTCCCCAAAGCTTGTCACTTAGGCCGCTTTTTACACTAAGCTCTTCAGTTGTAAACTAACCATGTAATGCCCACTGATCATCCGTGCCTGGATTAGCTTAACTATTATTTGTCACTTTTAAACTGAAACTGTTCATATGAATGTCCATATAGGTGAGCCAGAGGAGCTGATCAAACATGGTCTGAGGGCTCTGAGAGAAACATTACCCTCGGAACAAGAACTCAACACAAAAGTAAGTACAGCAGGCAAGAAAAAATACCTACCCAGCATTATACAGTCATGTAGTTCACCCATGATTATTTATAACAGGTTAAAAGCTTTTGAAAGACAGTGAAGTGTCAGATATTGGATAGGACTTTGTGCCATGAAAAACTTTTCTGGTTTATGCAATAATGTAATGACTCATGTTTTAACACAAAATGATATCAGTCATTAGTATAAACAAGGTTTATATGTCATATGAGACCATGTTGAAAAAAAGTATATAGAATGAAAAAAATATATATTAATCACAATGTAACCTATTTTTGCAGAATTGTTCTGTAGCTATAGTTGGCAAAGGACAGAATCTGACCATCTACAATGATGAAGATGTTGCACCATTTGTATCCTTTTAATAAGTGTACAACAATAATTTTTTTATTATTGATAGAATAAACCAAATAGGTGGATAGTACTTTTTGTGCCCTCTAATTGGTTCATCAGCCACAGTATATTCCAAACAACCACCTCCAGAAAAAAAAATTAAATGGTGGCTGGTTTTGCCACTGTCACGGAAAAGGAAATTCATCAAATGAATGCAAAAGTGCCATCCATCGGTTTGGTTAATACTGAAACAACTATAGATGCAGCTCAGTAAGATAATGTCAATCAATAGTCACTTCCACTTCAGCGGATACATGTAATTGTTAACTCTATAATCTGTCTTGTGTGTCTCCAACTGGTTTGATTGCCTGCAACTGGTTGTTACTGGCAAAGAACAACTGTTATGCAAAGCAAGGCATTGCACCAGTCTCTCATTTCCGATGCCTAGTGTCAGCACAAATTTACTGTACTCCCTCTGTGCCAGTATTTTAAGCTCTGGATAAACCTCCAACTTCCAACTCCTGCTTGTTCATCTTTTTGGAATCTAGGTTTTCATTGGCTGATAGACCCTGTTTTGTTCTAGCGTCCCATGTGAGCTTGTCAGTGTGTGCTAGATGTTCAAGAAACATCATCAGAGAACCTTGCTGCTTCCATGATTTTTTACATGTCAGTGGTACTCACAAAACCATGTACATTGTACGACTGGTCTTTTTTTCTGATGTCCATTACTGTCCATCTGATGAATGAAACAGCAATAGCATTCTTTATTTGGTATTCTCAAGATGATGTTAAGATTATCATTACCAAATCACACAGTAACAGAAATTGAGTGCAGTCCATTGTAATAACTGTTGGTGATGTCTATTAACGTTCTATTGGGGGACTTAATAGAACCCATGCACTCATCAAAAGATTAAAAGTAGGCTAATGCAGATAATTGTTTCAAGTAATTGTAATTGTTTCAAGATCACATAGGCTGTATAGCGGCAGCCTGAAGTGCCTTGTACAAGCTTTCGCTTTGACCACATGAGTAACAGATACCTGAAATGCCCTATGGGAAGCACCCGTATACATCATCAATACATATAGGGGCTAGTTGAGACATGTAGCCTTTAAAGGAGTTGTTTTAATAATGATTAATGGTCAACAGAGAAGGTCAGAGTGCTTAATTACATGTATATGAAAACCCTGAGTGTGACCCCTTAACAATACCTAGTTGGCCGGCATTGATCAGTCAAAGAAAAAGGGAGGAGCAGCTGCTGCCAGTGCTGCGGCAGAGGTAAAGTATCCAATTACCATTGTGGATGTTTGCGTATAGCCTTGTATCAACTGTCTTTCTCATACCAAGTTTTTCAACATCAATCTTCTCCTTATGATACCAGTAACAAGTTTTGAAAAACTGGAAACTGATTATGATTCCACTACAAACAATGTGAAATTTTCCAACTTAGTTTGAAAGAGACAATCAGAGTTTAGCAACTCAGTTTTCTGTGATTGAGAGATCTCTCGCTTTGCTCGTTCAATTTTATGTTAGTCTTTGAAATATTTACTTTGCTAATAATCCAAAATTGCACTCAAAATTTTTTGATTGCCAGGACAAACGATATGTTAAAAATTTATCCATCCTGCTTTTTGCAGTATAAACTGAATTTGTGCAAAAATGAAAACTAAAAGCTAAAATTAAATAGTTATCTCTTAACTCTAAACCGAGCATCACCTCCAAATTGGCCTTAGAATGAACAAGAACGGCAAAAGAAAGCGCGTTGTGAATGCCATTTGCACTAAGTCTTTATTGTTTCAGGAAAACGATACATATGTTTACAACAGTTTCATAGGATTTTCATCAGCCATTTCACCCAACATATCTAAATACCATTTCACAATTTGGACTACCAGTACTTTGTCAAAAAAAAAATCAGAAAATGTACTGTTGTTATTTTCTATTTTCGCCTCCTCTTCTAACAAATCCCTAAACCTCAACTTCATTGTTTCTGCTTTAGGGTGCTGGAGATGTTGCAATGGAAGAGGTAGACAAAGCTTGAGTGTTACTACATTTAGCAATGATTACGAGTCTGGCGTTAGCTCCATCAAGACAGGCAACACTTAGCTTGAGACTGCCATAAACAAATAGACGTCTGTTATGCAAATTTTACAGTAGTGGCACTCATTTTAGAAATTGCGTTTTATCGCACCATACTCGGTTCCATTTAGTACGCCCTGAAAGCTCACTGTAAGCTTGATGGACAAATAGACTGAATACAGTGCCAGAATTAAGGGTGTCAGCATTGGACCAAACATTCTGGAGATCCCCCTCCCCCCAGAGGTTGCAACATCGTTTCTCGAGATAGACATCTGTCAATGATTAACCGTTACCTTGTCAGTGCAGTTTAGTTTGATGCAGCGAAAGCGCGATATGTCGTTGAGGCCTTAAGCAGTTAAACAGATCTGGCTATCATACAATGGCACTTCCCTTTTAGCCCCTAAAATGAACGCCATTTCTGTAGTTATTAGAAATAGATGTGAATTGAAAAAAAATGTCTGGAAAAAATTTACGATCACTTAAAACCAAAACCGACATCCTAACCGACAAAAAGAAGGAATTTCACAAGTTTTTCTTCCTATTTTTCCCTTTTTTCGCTTGTGTAATATATTTGCCTCCTTGGGAGTAATCCGTATTGTTAGCCAGATGTTTGTGTTCCGTACTGTGCTTATGTCCATTTACTGTGTGTGTGTTTCCGTCCTATCATTTTATATTAATTCAATGTAATCATAGTTAACATAGCAAACTGGTTATGAAACTTGGCCAGTTTCTTTGCTATACGTTTTTGTTCTGTACTTCTTTTGTTCGTTGTCCTCGACCCTGCACAAAACACAAAAGGTATTGATATGCATACTAGCAACTAACCAGTAAAAGCATTTGGGCTGACGCATTGAACAAAACAATGTGCAGGGTCACGGTTCGTCCAACATAAAACAAAGCAGCTTTGTACACTCCCTCTGAAAACTGTTTTGCTTCCTGACCAGTTCGTTCTATCAACTATTGACTCCCAATTTTTTTAGCTTTGTACAGTCATCTCCCGATAATAGAAAAAGGTTAGAGTTAGCAGGAGGTTCGAGTTAGCGGGGGTTTGAGTTATCAAGAGTCAACTGCAGCTATTTTGGGAAGTCAAAACCATTGAGTAAAGTTGTTGATGAACTGTCGTTGGATCCCCAGGCTGAGGGGGAGGAGAGCACGGACAAAGGCGAAACCAAAGGGGAGGCTATGGAGGCGGACAGTTGAAGGGCGTGGTCACTCCTCGGTACCCGGTGTTGTGTTAACGATCCACGCTCAAGTGGCTCATGTAAAACTTGTTTCATAATGACTTTCAAAGTTGTTATCCATTGTTTGGAATAAAACTATTCACAGCCAGATATTGTCAGTTGTTTCTGTAATCATATAGAGATTAATAAACCAGGGCATGATTAGTAATAATCCTTGATTAACGCTTGATAAAACCTACAAAGTTAACCCAGGATTAGCACTAATCGGTCTTTGTACAACCGGACCCTGGGCAAATTACAGCAAATTTGCCCGTTTTGCGATTGCGCTTCATTATGCCTGATGTTGTTTTTGCTGTTTGTGTATGATTCTCAACATCTGACATTGGACTAACAAATTGATCAAGGATCAACTTTGTTCTAGTGGCCATTTTTCTAGCGAACTAAAGGACCAACTTGCCGGGGAAACCTATTGAAAATGGTTAAATACCCATGCTCCTTTAAAACATATTAGCCTGCGCGGCAGCCAGACATGTCAGTGTACACGGATGTTTACAACTGTCTGCGACGCAGGCTAAAACATATGAACCTATTCATAATGCATTTAACTTTCAGAAAAAATCCTATTAGAATAATCTCATTCGATTGGTTTTATCTTCCCCCTTCAGTCGACCCTCTCTCAAAAAATCCCGGTGACGCCTATGTAGTTAACCGAGTAAACTGGTTTTGAATAACAAGTTCTATTTTTAGAGAGTCCGCGCAAGCGCTATTTCGTTATTAGGCCTCTTCCTTATATACACGTTTTCATTTAAAAACGTGACTTTTTCGTTACGGATAAGGCTTTCGTCCACACGTATCCGACGATTTCAAACGGTCATCAAAAGCGCAACTTTTCTTTTTTTTTTTTTTTAATTTTTTTTTATTCATTTTTACAAAAACACACATTTTTATTTACATACATATCTACTTTTACATGCCAACTTAACAAAAGATTTGGGAAAAAAAAAAGCAAAACAAAAAAAAAATTACATATTTGACAAAAAGGAAGATTAATATTTGTTATCTAAATGTTGCAGCCTTAGTGGTTAAGTTGATACAAGGTTTTTTGGTATCCAAGGCAAAAGGGGATTCCACTTACTATAATAATTTTCTAAAGCTTCTCTCTTTTGTGCTATGGTTTGCTCA
>JAOBRG010344769.1:0-14106 GCA_027574985.1 Umimayanthus nakama | reverse complement strand
AAGAGAAAGAAGTTCCCCTCCCCCCCCTCCCCCCCCCCTCCTTTGCATGACCTAAAGTCACCAGTTGGCTTTAACAACAACAACAACAATTTATTGCGCTCTTTTTAAACTATTTACATCAAAGAATATTTAAGCGAAGTTTATAAGTTGGAAGGCTTTCACACATTGCTCCGGCGTCCCTTGATATCACAGCTTCAATTGATAAAACAATAAGTGGACTCGCATATATTCTTGTTTATATTTTGAGGTCTACTCGGACTAACGGAACCTGAAGCCTCGCACATCGATTTGTTCCACGAGAAACGTCAATCTGACGTTTCGGGGTGGGGGAGGGGGGTTCTTGGTCCTGACGTTTCTTAGCGGAAAAATGTCGGAAAAATCGATAGTTTGGCAAATGATTTTCGGAAATAAAAGTGAAATGTAGAAACGTAAAATGTTTTCCATAACGGTACAGTATAAATATTATAGCCTAACCATACCCTTTTTTTTATATATTTATGTTATTTACCGGCTGGGATGTCCGTATAGCAAAAAACTGTGACCGAGGTCTTAATGTGCTGACCGAGGCCTCTGGGCTCAGGCCAATGTCACAGTTTTTCCCTATACGGACCGACCATAAGCCGGTAAATAACTTATTTATTTTTTCCTCCAACGGCCAATCGAGGACAAGCTCATCAAAGGGCGAACCAGAGGCGAAGCAGCGCAGGTGCAATGCTTCTTTTCGTCTTCACCTAACCGGCTGCAACGAGCAGATGGAGCAGTCGTGCACAATTGAATGGAAATATCATAAGCTATAGATACGAATATTGCAAGAACAGTTTCAGCCTAAAATCGGCAGAAAAATAGGAATATTAAAACAATAATCTTGTAAAAAAAATTAAGAGTGTAATACAATAAAACAGATTTAGACTTGATGCGAGTCCGGTTGAGAAGCGAGTGAATGTTTTGTATGATTAGGGAATGCCAGGGGAGAAATGGTGGCTTGGAGTTGCAGTTGAAAAGCTGTCCGAGGAAAGCCACTGTATATACTTTCTCAAAGACCAAAAGGTGGCAACAGTGTCAAATAACGAATGCGAGGTGTTTGATGAGGAAGCCGGTGGTTTATTAGAAAGGAAATGCAAGTACCTTTTCCAGATGAAGCTGTTGATGCACTACATTTGCTCCCCCCCCCCCCCTCCTCCCTCCCCTCCAATCCCATGATGCGCAGTATGCCCTATTTCCTTTTTTGCGAGTGGAGAATCCACGAGCATCGGAATGGTTGGGAAAAAGGTATAACAATAGAAAGTCATTTCATCCAATCATATCACTGCCCATCTAATCGATTAAAAGTCGCTGAGAAACATTGAGTCAATTCTTAGACGTTCTCGATATTAAAGTTGGTACGTTTGCATTTCCTTGACAAGTGTAACACTCCACGAGCATCCAGAGGATACCTTTGATATAGAGTTAAGAGCTGGGTAGGCGAATTCTTCATAGGAAAGTTTTTTTATCTAAAGGTAACACCAAGGTCATGGTTAGTGCTGTTTTGGGATTGACCGACCAACAAATTACCAAGTGAGCAGAGACCTGTAGTGAACTGAATAGGAGTTGGTCGGAAAAAGGTGGAAATTTAATATGTGAGCAACTTCAGTTTTACCGGTTGTCGAGAAATAGTTCACCGCTGCCGAGGCACCAAGTTTTTAATCAGGGAAAAAAATAAACAAAACTTTATTACTTGCTTGGTTCAGTTCTGTTGGTTTTTAATTAATAAGTGGAAGAACGCCAAAGCGCAGCAATAACCAAAGGCACAATATTCGACAAAACAACGAACAAAACATTCTGGGTTTAAGAACTCAACATTTTTTTTGTTCTCTCAAAGTATTTTTGTTGTTGCAAACCGTGAAAATCCACCGTCGATTAGCTATCAAGAAAGGTTATTCGTCTCAGCTCGAGGTGTCCTTTTTACTTAATTAAAAGTTCAATTACGATAAGATAAATTTAAAGTGACTGGAGTTTGGTATTAGAAGCAACCTTAGGTGTTCATTGAGGATGAATTTGATTAACTGTCAGTTACCACGGATTTGGAACTCATTCAAGAAGTTGAGAATCATGGTTAGGATGATTTAAGACGAAAAAAAACTTTTATAACGCTTGCTTGAGTGGATTAATGCTTAGTTTTCTTTCCCTAATCAAAATTCCTGGTCGAAACAGGCTGTGAGGCGATTACTGGAGCACGCCAGATTCTGTTGACTGCATACTAGCCAGTACTAGCTGATGCCGCCTGTCAATCATGAATCATTTACATGATTTGTTGACTGCATCCAGAGAACGTTCTATCAAAAACTTTCTTCTGTTAGTGTTACAGCTCGGTAAGAAAGCGCTTTGCTTCCAATATACAATAAACCCTCTTTTGGACAGAAGCTACTGACGTTGGAGTACTGATCTTACGGTCTCCGCTGCTTAGTTTTGCAAGTCTTGGCCGTGTTTCGTCCGGTTTGGCGCTATTTTAGACAGTACATGTATATATAAAACTTTCATTGTTTTCAATGTTTATAACTTGTTTGCTTTAGGGGAAAGGTCACTAACCGTTAAGCTCAGTGGAAGAAGTAATTAGTTCTTGACTTAAACACTATTTTCATCAGTAAAAGAAGCAGTCGCGAGCGTGCCACAAATTGGTTTGTTTGAAGCAGCGATACTGAGCTTACTTCACTGTAACTTCTTCAAAATGGGTACGTTATGTTTCCTGTTATCTAAAATTGACTTTTCCGACTGATACCGATAACATGTTTAGAGTTTTCTTATCTTGACCAAAACGCTATGCCCTTTGTTGATATTACTTGGGGTATGCAAAGGAAGTTAGCAAAAGTTCTTCCCAATACACAATCTGTTCTTAGGGTTGTTCACTATAACACTAGTTTGTGCAAACTTGGTACCAGTTCATTCTGAGAACAGATAGTTTTAGAAAGTTGAGGTGTGCAATGACCGAAGTCATTGAATTTTTATAAAATGGCATTGCAAACTGGGTAAAAAAGATAAATTACGCGAAGCTTTTGCACTTTCGATGTAGAAATGGGTTACTTTTTTCTTAGGGTTCTTTAAGTGGACAAAATGAATGCCCTTTTGATCAATGCACTAATTATGGGAAACCAATTACACGAGATGGAGCGGAGATGTTGATATATTAAAAGTTAATACCTGCATGGATAACTTTTCAAGCTTTGCATTCTTTGGATTCTGGGTAATATGCTAGCATATAAGTTTTTAGAAAGGCACTTTTCAAAGAAAGCGTATCTAGCCTTTAATTTGCGCATTTTGTTGAGTGTTGATTTAGAGTTGGCAGGTTGGGACTATTTTTCGTGAAGTCACTATATATGTATGCTATTATGGCGTGGGTTCCTCATATGAAAATACCCGCTTCACTGCACAATGATTAACGGTTGAAGTTATTGAAATTGTCGATGGGTACTGTGAAGAAGCGCCTCCACTCTAGAACGCTGTAAGCCGCTTAAATTCTGTCCTCCCCTATCTATCGAAACAACGCTATCGACCTCTGGTAGAAGTGACCTCCCTCACAAGCCTAAAAAGTTGAAAAGCACTTCCTGAACCATATTGCCCTCTGACACCCAACGGTGCACGACTTGCCTGTTTATAGTTTCAATATGTAACGTTCTTCTAGGTGTGTCCATGGTGATGATTATGCTCGTTACCACTGTCCTGAGTATTCAAGCAAGCTTGGTAGCAGGTACAAATTGTTTGATAAAAATTTCTTAGATTTGAGAATAAAATTGTAATAAGCGTAGTAAATTTTTAATACAGTATGCATTCAAAAAGCATTATAAATCGTTTGATAGTAAGTTCAGTGTGTGTGTGTGTGTGTACCTGGG
This sequence comes from Umimayanthus nakama, assembly GCA_027574985.1. Taxonomy (NCBI): domain Eukaryota; kingdom Metazoa; phylum Cnidaria; class Anthozoa; order Zoantharia; family Parazoanthidae; genus Umimayanthus; species Umimayanthus nakama. The sequence goes on along the minus strand of JAOBRG010344769.1, from coordinate 10,243 downwards.
AGTCGGAAAGGATTGGGTGCTGGGGAAGAAAAGGCCTAGGGTCGCATACAAAGCCAAACTATGGATGAGTTTTTTTAGTATAGACGTCCTTGCCTGTAACAATCTTATTCTGCTGATAAGACCAGTGGTACAAATCTTACTTTAAACTTCGAAAACCAAAAGAGGTGTCCATGCAAGATGCAACAGCCCGAGCAAAACCGTATCATACGTGCTGAATGGGTGTGTATATGGAGTTTAAAAACCTTAAAGTTTTGCGACACAACAAAATTGTCAAGCCGTACTTTAAAATTTATTCTGAAAATGAAAAAAAACCGGAAATGTTTGTGAATACAAGTAAAATTTCGGATCACTCTTTTTCATTTCAAAGGGTCAACCACCGAAGGCCCGATTTATTGCTTGTAAATAAAGCAAGAATGAAAGCTTTCACTGTAGAACTCTCAATTCTTTGTGATCGATTTTTCCTCACAAATTCAACAGCTGTATAGAGTTTTGTAAGAAGTGTAGTGAATTAGGATATCACATCAGAATCATCGTCTTTATCAAAGGTTTACTAGGATTTATCAATAACAAATTTGTAAATGGACTCTAAGTTATCGGATTCACAACATCAAAGGCATTTGCAAAGTATGTATCGGTTAGTGCTCAGATATTATTGTATCTCTGTTGATCTGGCAAAATTCTTAAATGTATGCTTCTACTTGTAAAGTATTTCAATTGGTTTGTATTGTACCAGTAAACGATTGAACATCTATGTATCTGTGTATCAATTGTATTGTACTGTATTGTGTTGAGTTGTTATTGCACTACACTTTTATTTCTTGCAACGATCGCAGGCAACTGTAGCACTAGTGCAGACATCGCCAAGGTGTTTGTTGTGCATCGTCGGCTCAAGTTCGCCCCGTTTGCAGTGTGTAAGCTGGACCACTCGGCACTTATCTTACGTACTAGGGATGATAAGGAGTGTGTGTTGGAATACCTGAAGGACAGCAAGGCCCACTTGTACGACGCGAAACCCTTGTACAAGTCGGGTTGTGGCACTAGTTGGTTTTCTCGGAGAAAAAGGAAGTGCATATACATTATGAAGGTAGGGAAACTAGTCCAAACGAATTTTATTTTCTGGTACAGCAGTTTAACCAACTGCTTCTGATGTGTTTTCAAATTGGCTAAACTGGCCTTTTTATGGCAATTTTTGCTTCATGTTGTCTCAACTGAATCTTTTCGGAGTGCTGACTGGAGAGTAGCAACGCACCTGGTTAACGATGGCAATTCTGAAATGGTGATATCGCAGAATGTTGTTCATAATAAAAATAATATTAAAACAACAAACTTAGTAATATTAATAATAATAATAACAAAAAAATAATAGCAATAATAACATAAATAATTACATTGACAATAATAATGTTTTAATACGCCCCCAAGTAAATTTCAGTTCTAATATACAACTAACTTTGCTTTACCTTAAAACCGCCTGAAATACCACTTACATTAGCCTGAGTTGGTTTGGATCGAATTAGTAGATATGTACTTTGTGCTTCCCCGGTGCTTTTGGTTTCAATAGGACGATAGCGGAATATACTATAGATGGACCAGGCAAAAAGTGGGAGCACATTTGCCTGCTTCTGCTGGTCGAGTGTCTCCTCAGAAGGCTCAGGAAAGCATGCAAAGGATCATGGGAAACAACTACGACTTTCTAGACAACAACTGCCACATGGCGCAGGAGAAACTACGACAAGCATGGAGGCTACCGGTCCGCGACCCGTACCTGAAAACGGCCGCTATTTGTGGCTGTGGCAAGAAGGTTGATGGTATTCACGGCTACAAATCAATCAAGCTGCTCTTTAGTAAAATACGAAAGGAGTGTGCCAAGTTCGCTCAGAAGCTGTAGATCAGTAATTTCCATCATTTGGTCGATTGACCACCTTTCCTCGGTAGTCTTAATCGATTTTACAATTCATCAGCTCATATGTGGCAGTTATGTTTTCTTTAACAAAACAATTTAATAACGCGAGGTTCAGATCAAATGCTGCATCATTTACATGAGCTAAACTCACCTAACTAGCAGTGTAGTTTGACTTAATTTTTTTAAAGTTCGCCTGGTAAGTTGTCTTAGTGATGTTTCAACATCAAACTTAGTGCAGCTGGACCCAGACTGCATGAGCACGATCATATGGCAAATACGTCCAATTGTACTTTTTATGCAGGTCACTCAGCTCGTGAAAAATTCGACCCTTGAACAAGTTTACTAAGAATTCCTAGTACCCGGGTCATCTTTACAACTTCGCGTCCAGCCACGAACATCGAATTAGTCGATCTTAATTCAATAAGCCGGCCGGACTGAAATTTGAACCCTTCATGAGCCGAACTAAAATTCTGGTGTCGTATTTCGCAGATTACCGGAAGTCTGCCAAAAATGATGGGGTAATCTTTTCATTTTCTAATACCGATTAAGGTAGGCCCTTTTTGCTTAACACAAATTACAGTTTTAGAGTTTTTAGGATTTTTAAGGCTGACGAGTGAGCGCTTGAACGTATGGTTTAAAGTATTGATTGGCAAGTATTGAACGTGTTGTATACCTTATATAGAAATAGTTACAAAAAAAAGGAAAGCGAAGCACACTTTGTGCAAAGTAGCTTGTCTGGAGTACTCATGGTCTTATAGTCTCTTTAATGGAACTGCACCGTAGTACAGATGGTAACTAAATCCGATAGCTAGCGGCGTTTTTAGTCCTAATGATTCTTTAGAACTCGATTTGTTAGAACAAGCAATAAACGTTTTGTAAAACTAATAGGATAATAAATATTTACTGTTGTTGTTCAATTTGTTATAATTTTTATTATTGGTGCTGTCGCAATACTAGCAGATCCTAAGTCGTTCTTGAAAGCGTGGATTAATTACTTCCTCTTTCAAAATTGTAACGAAATATGTATCTTGCTAAAAGACGGACGCGGAGAAGGGAAGTAAAAGGATACGCTAAGGACGCACAGAGGAGGAGGTTGGTGAGGGCAGTGTAATGGATGGACAGGGAGAGAAAAAGTTAGAAGATATGCAAAAGACATACAGAGGAAAAAGATGGTAGAGGCTATGTAAAAAATGGACAAGAAGAGGGAAAGAAAGAGACTATGCTGCAGAGCCTTTTTCTTTCCCACTCTCTGTCCTTCTTTTACATTGCAAAGGAAGGACAGGGGAGAGGGAGATTTGGGGGAATAAAGTAATGGATAGACAGGGAGAGAGAAAGAAAGAGGCTCTGCAAGGGACAGAAAGGATTGAGGGATGGTAAAGACATTGTTAAGGATGGACAGGGCTGAGGGATAATAAGGACAATGTAATGGGTAGACAGGGTTGAGGAACGGTAAGGGCATTGAAATGGATGGACAGGGTTGAGGGACAGTAAGGGCAACGTAATTGATGGACAGGGTTGAGGAATTGTAAGGGCATTGCAATAAATGGACAGAGTTGAGGGATGGTAAGGGCAATGTAATGGATGAACAGGGTTGAGGGATAGTAAGAGCATTGCAATGGATGGACAGAGTTGAGGGATGGTAAGGGCAACGTAATGGATGGACAGAGTTGAGGGATGGTAAGGGCAATGTAATGGATGGACAGGGTTGAAGAATGGTAAGGGCAACGTAATTGATGGACAGAGTTGAGGGATGGTAAGGGCAACGTAATTGATGGACAGAGTTGAGGGATAGTAAGAGCATTGCAATGGATGGACAGAGTTGAGGAATGGTAAGGGCAACGTAATGGATGGACAGGGTTGAAGGATGGTAAGGGCAATGTAATGGATGGACAGAGTTGAGGGATAGTAAGGGCAACGTAATGGATGGACAGGGTTGAGGGATGGTAAGGGCAATGTAATGGATGGACAGAGTTGAGGAATGTGAAGGGCAACGTAATGGATGGACAGGGTTGAGGGATGGTAAGGGCAATGTAATGGATGGACAGAGTTGAGGGATGGTAAGGGCAACGTAATGGATGGACAGGGTTGAGGGATGGTAAGGGCAATGTAATGGATGGACAGAGTTGAGGGATGATAAGGGCAACGTAATGGATGGACAGAGTTGAGGGATGGTAAGGGCAATGTAATGGATGGACAGAGTTGAGGGATAGTAAGGGCAACGTAATGGATGGACAGAGTTGAGGGATGGTAAGGGCAACGTAATTGATGGACAGAGTTGAGGGATGGTAAGGGCAACGTAATGGATGGACAGAGTTGAGGGATGGTAAGGGCAATGTAATGGATGGACAGGGTTGAGGGATAGTAAGAGCATTGCAATGGATGGACAGAATTGAGGGATGGTAAGGGCAACGTAATGGATGGACGGGGTTGGGGGATGGTAAGGGCATTGTAATGGATGGACTGGGTTGATGGATAGTAAGGCGTATTGCAATGGGTGGACAAGGTAACTAACTTGTAGACACTGTAGTAGTCTTATAGAAAGAAAACTATTGTTTTTTCAGGCCGAATAGCAAACTGTTTTCCCTCATTAAGGTTCACTTTCCACTTCGTTGTAGGAAAATAACCCAATTTCGTGATAGCGACTAGTGCCTCTGCATTCAGGTTATTCCTACCATTATCAGTTTTAGTTAAATGTCCCGCTCTGTGTGTCTTCCATACAAATCTCACATGTTTTTCGTTTCGTAAATGCTACTGTTTAGTCTCAATACTCAAACCTATAATAACACGATAATATATTTTTCAAAACTATGTAACATGACAATAACTGGACAAACAGTAGCACGAATGCTGAGTTGTTTGCTTAGTTTACCTTCCAGAAATAGATCTAGATATATCAGGTGAAATTCTTGAATAAAAGTATATCCTAGAATGAAACCATCTTGTTTTTAAGGTTCGCAAACGACCTAGCTAATTAACATTTTGTTTTGAAGAGTAAACTTGCTTCGTACGTGACAGATATAGGATAAACATGCTTCACAGGTGACAGATATTATATATAAAAGGATAAACTGGCTTTACATGTGACCGATCGCGAGATGTAGGATAAACCTTCTTCATACATGACAGATAAAAGGTAAGCTCCCAGGAAGTGTTTTCCTTATAGTTTGAGTAGGGTTGTGCCGCTGGATTTACGAAAGTTCCTCCCTTTACAAGAGTAAATTTTGCAAGTTTTGTGACCTTATACTACAGTATCCATTTTAACTCTCAATCTTTTGTTATTACAAATTTTGTCCGCCCAGAAATCCCATTAGACGGCAAAGACGGCACCCTAGTCTAGATCAGATTTCTCTGTAATGAATTGAAAACCAAATCCTTTTCAGCGGCACATACTAGTGTAGCCATTAGATTATGGTGGAGTACCCGCATAAAAGGGGGGGGGGGGGCGTAAACTTGCTTCACACATGACAGATACGTGAGGAAATATAGTTTTAACAAGAACATAGGAAAAGGTAAAGGAATGCGCTGGGGTTTTTGGTCTTTTCTTTGTTCCTTTTGAATCTCATTTTGTTTTACAAGTGTAAATCAGTTGTGACAAGCTTGATGGCGTCAACCGTGTACAGTGCTTGGCCACTAAATCAATCTTTCTTGATATGGGCTGCTAGAAAATATTACTGAACGTTTTGAGTTCTTTTAATGTTTTAACACAGCTACAAAGTACTGGCGCGGTCTTTGCTTTCTACCTTCAAATGTTGGATCTCTTTCAGCAGATCGGCTACCGTGGCCTCAGGGCGAAAGAGTTCCTTGAGTGTTGTCTCTGGATTCACCGCTCCAGCCTCGAAGCCAGCCTTGAACACACTGCTCTCCGGTGAGTTGAGACGGGGGAGCAGCCCTGGCATCTCCACTGACCAGCTGTAGCTACTCATAACCGTCTTGGTCTGCTTGGGTACATCACTGAACAGGCCCGGATGGATCTGATTCCCTGTCAGCGAGTGAATGGGTACGATTAGAATCTTGGGTCGATAGCAGAGTTGTAAGTGGAGCTGCAGCAGCCTAGCATAGACAAGACACTGATGGAGGTGTGCTCCGTACGCAGTCTCCGCCTCCTTGGTCCAGTAGTTTAGTATGTCCAGTAACTTCCATTCCACAATCAGATATTCGCCGTTATAGTAACCAATCGCATCTACTTCCCCCTGCCACAAGTAAACCTTGCCTTTGCTGTCCGACATGTAGCCGTACAGCGGGAAGTGGGCGGCAAGCAGCTCAATGCCGGGGTAAATTTCCCTTAGGGCGTCCTCCAGCGCCTCTCCTACCTGCCGGTCCCTCTCCTCAATGGGTTTGTTGTTGATGTAGTGAGACAGCAGCTTGTCCCAATTCAAACCCAGCTCTGCCCCAGTCCCCCTTGGCCCTGCTACTTCTAGCAGTTTCGGTCGCTCAGCACCGTTCTTCTTTTTCTTGAATAACTGTTTGATATCTTCGTTCATCTGAAATTTAAAGTTGAACCTCATTAAGTATAAACGAATGAAGTAAACAATACTAACTCTAAATTGTTTCACAATTCAATTGCAACTTGCTGCATGTAACGTACCCGAGCGTAGGATTTTAACTTTTGCCAATCTTTTGACGGATTCAACACACAATTTGCATCAATACCAATCTTGTCTGCTTTCACCTTGGCAAGGCTAGAGAACTCAATACAAGTTCTAGCTGTTTCTAGAACTTGTTTTTCGTTGGACTCTGGAGATGCCATCTTAAAAAACTGTTAGTTTTAGGATAACTTTAAAAGTTTTCCTTTCACTAATTTCTAACAAGGTTTTTGAAGGGCTAAGAGCGCCGCTTGTCAAGAGCACCTGTAGTTACCCAAGCGCTTGGTGAGAAACAGCGAAATATTTTGTTGTTAAAATTTGGAAGCTCGGAATTAATTAGGTTGCTTCGTGTTTGTTCATATAAAACACTTCCAATTAGCAGTTTCCTTTTATAAAAACTTCAGGGACACATGCTGATTGACGCCATCATTAGCGATTAGGCTGACCAGCATTCCAATACATTTCCTTTCAGAATGTCTTTAACTCTGCTCTTATTGTAGTTTATTTTAATATGTTTAAAAACATGTTTTACTCTTTGTGTTTCTAATGATGGTCAATCATATCAACTTTCAACTTTAATTTTATTATAGTATCAATAACAATACTTACATTTGTTTGCCGAGATTTACGGACTGATCCGCAAATAGCCTAACTAATAGAGGCGGATCAGTCAGCATATATTATCTTACAAGTAGTAAAGGAGAATATAAAGGCCATACTGAAGGACCTGAAGCATTTTAATTTACATTTCGATTTAGGAGTAAAGTGCACCGTAACAAAAGAGGAGGAACAAACTAGGAACTGAAAAGAAAAGAAAAAAATATACCTCTAAACTTCAGATTTCAGCTGAAAAGGGAGTCTTTTACTAAATGATATTTAAAAATGAACCGATTCAAAAATGGGTATAATGGCTACCCACGTATAAAACTAACTTTAACCATTACATAGCTTGTAAAAACTATACAAAATGTACAAGTGCTTTCATGATTAATCAAATAAAGAGATTCTGCCCAACTATAGAGATTTTATGATTTAACTACACTAATGGAACGTCTGTAAAACAAATGCAAAGCGTTTTTAATACTGTAATTTGAACCAAGAGAACATGTTTACTTATTTGAACTGAATTAGTGAATATTGTTTTTAAAAACAAAGCTTGTGAAATTTCTACAAAGTCCCTGCTACGCAAAGACAAAGAACATCTTAATAAACTGTTTGTAAAATCTTAATAATTAAAGTATGCGATATCAAGCAGTAAAACTAACTGTAAGATCTCAGTATCCTCAGTAAAATGTATCGAGTTTGGCTATCAGCGAACTTTGGCAATGTACAATGTAAAGTAAAATGCCAATAAAGCTTATCTGTAAATGTACCTGTACCAACTGCTTCCTCTCAGCCTGGGCTGCCTGTGAGTTTGTAAGTTCGAGTGACGTAACATGACGTCTTGTGACGTTTGCCAAAACACGGAGTCGAGGTAGTCATTCGACCTGGCAAAAATAAAACAAAATTACAGAAAATTAGACGTGTAAACACTTTATTTAAGAGTTTTTCTTGTTTCTTGAATCTTTACGAAATGGAACCAACAAGTTTAGGAGATGCGAGTCAGGCATTCGTACAAGACACCGACGAACTACTTGAAGGCAGTTCGGTAAGCTAGTATAGCCATGATTTTGCAATAAATATGCCCAGTATGTACGTGATAACATGAGTGATGTGGCATTGACCCGCATTCTCAATTCACAATTGACTGTGAAAAGAATCGCCGCAGTCCCGGCGTTTTTTTCAAGCACTAGTGACAACTTCTACACTATGAAATACTACTGTAGTAAAACTTGTAGTAACTGATGTTATAACCCTGGTTCGTGTAGTAAAAAACTTATAACTAACTGTCTGTGGCTTCACTTCAGCTCTTGCAGTTGTACCATAAAGTCCATATAATGATGTATACATAAACGGTAAACACTTGTAACCTTTATATTACTGTATATAAGATATTACTATTGGCTGTTTCGTGTATCATTTGGGAATAGATTGATCAAGAAAATTGTGAATTTTGAGTAAACATGGTGCTCCGATGTTATATGAACATACATAAAGAAAATTTCTTTCCATAATCAATGCTAGCAATTACAACTTCTGCTCTCTGAGTCGTCAATTATAAATTTAATGATGCAACACCATAATACATGTATCTAATGATAGTCATCCAGCTTGGACTCGAGTGATCATCCAGTGATGAGGATACAGCCACTAACTAATGTCAGTTGTACTGTGAATCCTTCTGTATTTCACACTTCTTCAGTTCTTGCCAGGCTACATGTACCCATCCTATTTATCTTTGTCTTGTCGTTCTACACATACATTCATACACAAGTTCTATGCAAATGTGTGTTGTTTAATACATGCAAATAGGACCGCGATCTAAAAGTTATTGATAAAACAGGATGTTCCAAGTTATGTCACCCTGTCCTCTGGAACCAGAGCCCTTCCTTTAGTTTTCAGTTGACAGTTTTGAATCCAGAGTTACTGTAAGACATTTTTATTCAACTGAGAAGCTTTAATTAAATCAAATTGTACTAAGTTTTTGAAAAGTTTTGAAGGACTGCATAGTTTAGGAGCTATAATTTTTATACTGTTTATAGTAAGTACTGCAAACTTGTACTGTATTATTATGAGTTTAAACTATAGTTCTTATTGTTTTAATAGTTGCCAAAAAAGTTAATAAAATTAATGTCAAGTTTACAGTAAGAAATAAATATATATTAATTAGTGACACAACCATTGATAAAAATACAATAGTCAAGATGTTAAAAATAAATGATAAATTATAAAAAAAACTATGATCATAATCTGTCAACTGGGTGATCCACTATTTCAGAGCATTTCCTCAGATCTAAGCAGTGACAGGAGGAGAAGCAGGGGAAGCCATTGCTGCCAAGGCCGCACATTCAAGGTTCTGCTGATTGCCTCACTAGTGTTTGCAGTGGCAGTAGCCATTGCACTGGCAATAGATATCCACTATGGCGTTCATCCCTCAGGGCATGGGGCTGTAGCATCTGATGTGAAAGAATGTTCTGACATAGGAATACACCTTCTAAAGATGGGAGGCTCGGCAGTTGATGCAGCCATAGGAACACTGATATGCGTTGGTGTAATGAACCCCGAGGGATCAGGCATCGGAGGGTATGTATACATATTCATGTTTGAACAAGTGGCATTTTGCATGGTTCAGAAAAAAAACTGGCTGTTGGTTGTATTTGGTAAGAATCATGCTACAGGTGTACTGTGTTTTACAATGTAGCTACAGTGTACTTCAGCTGATAGCATTTACAGTAGTTTATCATCCAAGCACCTTGGAAAAAATAAATTATCAAATAATTATGATTGGAATATGAAACACATTTTATTTGTCTTAAGATAAATGCCAAGTTATCCACTACCATTGTATCTCAATCCTCTGGTTGCAGTTGTACATATTCAGTAAGTTTTCAAACAATCAGTGCTTAAGCACAGTTGATATGTAGAACACTAATACTGCTGTCAAAAAAGTTTTCAGAAAATCTGATTATCAACCTGAGCCGTACCCAGGTGTCTGTCTGATTAGTTGATAATGAACATGTATGTATACATCTGATTGGTTAATGTGATTGTACAGTACATTTATGCTGTCTTATGGTGGCTGTATATGTTGTGGTTTAAATTTTTCTTTGGTTTAAAAATTTTCAAACCAGTTTATTTTTTTTAAACCAGTTTAAAA